>VUYV01000623.1:9694-22081 GCA_008711295.1 Anarhynchus alexandrinus | reverse complement strand
GGAGCCTTCTCCAGGCTGAACAGCCCCAACTCTTTCAGCCTCTCCTCATAGGAGAGGTGCTCCAGCCCTCGGATCATCCTCGTGGCTCTCCTCTGGACATGTTTCAGCAGGTCCAGAGTAGGGATTCCCCTGCAGCCCATGGAGGACTGTGGTGGAGCAGATATCCACACTGCGGTCCATGGAGGACCCTATGCTGGAGTAGGTGGCCATGCCCTGAAGGAGCTGCAGCCCATGGAGAGCCTATGCTGGAGCTGGCTTATCCTGAGGGACTGTGGTCCATGGGAGGATCCATGCTGGATCAGTGGAAGAGCATGAGGAGAAAGGAGTGGTAGAGATGAAGCATTATGGACTGACCACAACCCCCATTCCCTATCCCCCTGCGCCACTCGGGGGAAGGAGGTAGAGAAGTTGGGAGGGAAGGAGTGAAGTTGAGCCTGGGAGGAAGAGGGGGTGGGAGAGAGATGGTTGAGTGTTGTCTTTGTTCCTCATCATCCTACTCTTATTTTCAATTAGCAATAAATTAAATTGATTTTGCCCAAGTGTGCTTTGCCCATGACAACAACTGATGAGTGATCTCAATGTCTGTATTTTGACCCAAAAGCTTTCTTTGCCCATCCTGTTGAGGAGGTGCAGTGAGAGAGCAGCTGGGTGGGCATCTGGAAGACAGCCAACGTCAACCCACCACAGTGGCTTCTGATTTTTCAGTACTTTCTCCTGCTTGCCACTGATGTGAGAAAGAAAAGAAGGCTTGAGTTTTTTAATTTGCTGGTTTTGAAAGAGAACTTAAAGAAACTTTCAGTGACTTGAAACTTTGGGGTTGGACTAGATGACCTTCCGAGGTCTCTGCCAACCCAAACCATTTCACGGTTCTATGTTGTGTGGCTTGGACATGAAGGATAGATGTACTCATCCTTGTAAAATTCCTCAGTGCCTACAAAATGCAGAAAGCAGCTATTAGTTTTTAGTTTGGGGTAACTTTTTTCCAAAATACTTGACTGTGTCAGTGCCAGGCATGTGTAAACACTGTGAAGAGAAAGCTAACAATACTTAGTAGGAAAAATATTTAAGAGCTGTGAGTAACAAAACCATAACTGAGATGATAAAAAAAATTGTACTGCTCAAAGGATCATTTTGCTGTTGATGAAAGTGGTTTTTAATTTGCTCTGTTTTTTTGCAATGAGAAGTGTAATGAAAAAACATTGATATTTCAAGGTTATAAGGGACTTAAAACTACAGTATAAACAAGAGTGAAGTATGTTTATTTTCAGGTTAACTTGCACAGTGTCCTTCACTGAGGATCTGGGACTGTGCTTGTTTAATAGAAAATATATAAATATCACAAAGAAAACCCCTAGGGCTTTGGTAAACCACAGATGCCAAGAGCAAACTCCCTGCTGACTTGTTGATCCCAGGGTCTGGATGGATGAATGTTCAGTGTCTGACACGCACAGGTTTCACACACTTGAAATCATGAAGATAACTTGAAAAACACAGCTAAAACTCCCAGCAACCAGAGGAGAGTTGTGAATGATTTGCATATGGAGATATTGGACTGGCAAAAATGGTATCTTCTGCATAATGTTTTCCCATGCAAACTTTGAATCTCTGCAGGACATTGCTTAATTGAAGTTATGATTGAAAAAACAGAAATAGAATTGTCAAGTTCAGTTCTGGATTTGAATGCAAAGTTCAGGAAAATTTCAGGGCTGAATTGGATTAGTATTAGATAATTTCTGTCTTAACGTCTAGTTAATAGCACTCAAATTCACAAGGTCAGTCTTGGACAGCTTTTTATGCTTAAAATTATGATTGGTAAAATGGTAAAAGGCCAATCCCACTGTAGACCTTTACTGAAGGTTTCCCACTTCAGCCCAACTCTGAGTGAGTACCTGGTTCACTTGGGGTGGTGAACGCTGCTGGATTTGGGATCGGCCTCGGTCCTTTCTCATGTATTGCTGGCAGCAGTGCTTTGACCGTACGAATACATGATCCCCCGATCCTGTGGATGGGCCGCTCATGAAGGGGGGTGTGACCGTGCTGTGCTCAGTATCTGACAATGCACTTTTGCTTTCTTCTCCAGAGCAGAGGTGGAGAGCAGAAACTATCGCAGGACAGCTGCAATGAAAGGAATCCCCTTAGACCAGAGAGATGAAGATTGGGAACTCAAGAAAGAAGAGCTTGAGAGGAATCCACCGTGTTCTCGGGAGAACTACCCATCCTCTGCTCAAAAGAAAATTGAAAAAAAAAGGCGGAAGCAGTAGAGTGCCCTGACTATTTGGTGGCACGGAGAACTTGCAACGCAGAGCAAAGCAGGTGGCAAAGCTCAGGTGCATCTGCATGGTGAGATATGGATGAACAGGAGAGCCAGATGAGCCAGATGGGCACAAGAATGCGCTCGCTATGTGATGTACTGGAAATACTGTCATTATGAGGGAGCAGGCAGAAGTGCTCTGTCTGTCTGCATGTCTGTATGTATCAGATCTCCACTATCAGAGAAGTGCAGAAGTTGTTTAAATATGCTAATAATGTAATTCACTGAAATGCATAAATTTACAGCAATGACAGCAGCATCGCCTGAGAGGGAAATGGTTTTTGTCCGAATTGATTCATGAAAGCATCTGGGACTGTGGTTCTGCTCCCTCTGGTGAAGTCTGTGGCTTTTGCTTGTTTGGTTCTGGTGCTGAGTCAACCAGGGGTCTCTCTGGAGGCTCGTAGCCTCTGGTGGTGCCTCTCTCTTTTCTTTGGGAGTGGGGTGCTGTGGCTTCTTCTGGCTGAAGGAGAGAGCTTGATGTTGACCTTTTCCTGGACACATGGGTCTAACAGCCTGTATCTGCCATTCCTGGCCCAGCAGGAGGGAAAATGTGCTCCCTCGTGGCTGCTTTCAGACCTCTGTGGCTGCCAAGACACAAGTCAGAGCGCTGCCTTATTTTTAGCAGTGCCCCTGGCTGGTTTTGTGTCTATGCTCATAGGAATGCTGTGGAACTGGTCCTGATCAATCCCTCTGCTCATCAACACTTTCCACGGCAAAAGCATTTTTAGCTGTTTCACTTCTCAATCATAAAAAGTTTGAATTTGTCCCCAAGCAGTTTCCCATACCATGCCAGCCCTGGGCAGCCATTTGTATTGACTGCTGACATCTTCTATGTGCCCGATTCCCCTCCCTTACGTGGCTGCCTCCCTTCCCCTCTGTTTCCCCTCCACTACCCAAACCTGGTCCCTCTGGAGTGCCTTGGTTACGGGTGTCCTTCACAGCCAACCAGGCATTGCAATCACAGAATCACAGAATCACAGAATTTTCAGAGTTGGAAGGGACCTCTAGAGATCATCTAGTCCAACTCCCCTGCCAAAGCAGGATTGCCAAGAGCACATCACTCAGGACTGCATCCAGGCGGGTTTTGAAAATCTCCAGAGAAGGGGACTCCACCACCCCCCTGGGCAGCCTGTGCAGTGCTCTGCCACCCGAACCCTAAAGAAGTTTTCCGTGTGTTGGAATGGAACTTCCTATGTTCCAACTTGTGCCCATTGCCCCTCATCCTGTCACTGGGAACCACCGAGAAGAGTCTGGCTCCATCCTCCTTCAACCCACCCTTTAGATATTTGTAAGCAGTAATAAGGTCTCCCCTCAGCCTTCTCTTCTCCAGGCTAAAGAGTCCCAGCTCTCTCAGCCTTTCCTCATAAGGGAGATGCTCCAGTCCCTCAGTCATCTTAGTTGCCCTTTGCTGGACTCTCTCCAGCAGTTCCCTGTCCCTCTTGAACTGGGGAGCCCAAAACTGGACACAGTATTCCAGTTGTGGCCTCACCAGTGCAGAGTAGAGGGGGAGAATGACCTCCCTCGACCTACTGGACACACTCTTCCCTATGCAGCCCAGGATTCCATTGGTCTTTTTGGCGACAAGGGCACATTGCAGGCTCATCGACAGTTTATTATCTACCAGGACCCCCAGATCCTTTTCCTCAGAGCTACTTCCCAGCAGGTCCACCCCTAACCTATACTGGTGCCCAGCATTCTTCCTCCCCAGGTGCAGGACCCTGCACTCGCTTTCGTTGAACCTCATTAGGTTCTTCTCTGCCCAGCTCTCCAGCCTGTCCAGGTCACGCTGGATGGCAGCGCGGCCCTCTGGAGAGTCAGCCACCCCTCCCAGTTTGGTAAGCGAACTTGCTGAGGATACATTCTGTCCCCTCATCCAGGTCATTAATAAATATATTAAACAAAATTGGACCACGTATCGACCCCTGGGGGACACCAACAACTCTCTGGTCCATCTCCCTCTTCTAGACTTCCAGGGAGTAATCCAGCCATCTACACGGAGGTGTCTAATGCCACTTGAGATGCTCTCAAGTATCCGGGCTGAACCCCCAGGTCTCCAGAAGATCCTGTGCTGTAGCTCCCAACCTCGTGCAGATGTCAGATAGCCTACAACTTCTCAGATGACTCGAGATGCGTATGTTTGGGCAAATGAGTCAAGCTCCAGCTTTGTCTTTTGTCATTTGCACTTTCCAAGCCCTATGAAACATCAGCTCCATTCCCAGTTGTCCTGGCTGTTGAATTAGTGACAGTGCAAGTGTGGGACACGTGTGGGACAGAGTGCCTGTTGCCATGCTGATAAATTAAAGAGGTGTGTTTCTAGCCCTGAGGCCAGCTGGTGGAGCGCCCTGTAGTTGAGGAACGTTTCCCCCATGGCTGGACACACCATTGCATCTCTCCAGGGAGCAGCTTTAGCAACTGGGCTATGCACCGTGGCCATGGTGGTTTATAAGCTGTCTCCTGCCGTGCCAGTTGGATGGGGCTGGTACATGGAGGGGATAATGCTTTTTTGGGCATCATGTTCCCAGGGATTTTGTGGAGATGGAAGAAGGTATGTTGAGCGTTGTTTGCTGGGGCTGCATTCTTTGTGTGACACCATCTAGAAGATGTTGGTTTTGCCTGCTGAGTCTTGTAGTATCCTCAAAAGGATGCTGTTACATGGGATACATGGAGTAAGGAGGCTTTTCCATGGTCTTTCTGTGAAAGCGATGGGGACTGTCAGGCTAAAGGATCAACTGCATTGAGCAAGGGCAAGGAAAGAAGGGAGGTGTGGTGGTGCCTGTCCTTTAAAGGCCTTTCAGCAGGGCAGATGTGTCCAGGGGAGATGTTTAAGATCTGCGTCCACTGGGACATGGAATGGCACCGAACATCTCCTCCTGTGGAAGTGGGTCTCGGTGGAGTCTGGCATCTGATCTAAAAATGCATTTAGAGCTAAAGGCAAAAAGCTGAAGGCAATGTGCTCTGAGTGTCTAATTTTGATCAGGTGACTCAAACCCTTTCTTTTTAGCCAAACAGCAGGAATGTAATTTGCTTGCTTTATTACTGCAAGAAGATCCGTAAAAAAACGTGAAAGCTAATGGTTTGAAAAACACTTTCTTACACTTTCTTATTTACCTCTTCCCCTTTCATTTTTGCGGGGATGGAGAGGAAGAGGGAAGGGAGTGCTCTTTTGCCCACCAAAAAGGCAACCCTTAAAATAAAAAGGTTACAAACGGAGTTTTTTTGCCTTCACTTCAACTTTTCAAATTAGCATCCCAGGGCCACTTGTGTTCTCAGAGCAGAAGCTCTTCCTGTGTTGATTTCTAATGCTGAGTACATAGAAATTAGTGATTCCTTCACACTGTTGTCCTACCTCATGACCACATCTCGTTTACCAGGGAAAAGAATGTCTGAGAAGCCTTCTGCTGGTAGAAATACATTAAAGGTTGTTCTGGAAAACACAGCCAAGAGAAAGCTCAAGGAATTGTTGTGGGTGAATCCATGTTGAGCAGGGTGATGTTGCACCTGAGGTGAGTGCCTGGAGAGTATTTTGGGTATATCTGAGCTCTGCAGAGCTTCAGGAGAGCTCCGAGGATCCATGGCTGGCAAACGTACTCCTTTGGGGTGTGTTTTGCAACAAAAGCAGAAACAAAACCTGCCAAGATGCATGAAAAATGCACACTTGGCACATGACGTGATGTAAGATGTTCATCTGGGCCTGAGATGGTGAAAGAAGTGAACAATTCAGGTTCTGCTCTGTTCCTTCTGGAACTATGTCATGTTTAGATACTCTGCTGTGGTGGGTTGACCTTGGCCAGCTGCCAGACCCCCACCCAGCCGCTCCTTCCCTCTTGCTCCTTGACAGGACAGTGGTGGAAATTAAGATGGAAAAGCTTATGGGTTGAGATAAAGACAGGGAAATGACTCAGCAATTACCGTCACGGATAAAACAGACTCGACTTGGGGAAAATCAGTTTAATTTATTGCCAAAAGAAAATAGAGTAGGGTGATGAGGAACAAAGACAAACTCAACCACCTTACAGAATCACAGAATCACAGAATTTTCAGAGTTGGAAGGGACGTCTAGAGATCATCTAGCCCAACTCCCCTGCCAAAGCAGGATTGCCTGGAGCACATTACTCAGGACTGCATCCAGGCTGGTCTTGTAAATCCACCCGCCCTTCTTCTCAGGCTCAAGTTCACTCCCTCATTCCCAACTTCTCTCCCTCCTCCTCCCAATGGGCACAGGGGAACAGGGAATGGGGGTCGCAGTCAGTCCTTAATGCATTGTCTCTTCCACTCCTTCTTCCTCACGTTCTTCCCCTGCTCCAGTGTGGGTCCTTCCAATGTGTTGCAGTCCTTCAGGAGAAGCCTGGTCCGGCATGGGCTTGCCACTGGTTTCAGTTCTTTGGGGCACGTCTACCTACTCCGGCATGGTGTCCTCCATGAGCTGCAGAGTAGCTGTGGTGGGTTGACTGGACCTCCTTTGGCTGCAGGGGGACAACCTACATCACTATGGTCCTCTCCGTGGGCTGCAGGTGAATCCCTTCTCTGGCACCTGGAGCACATCCTCCCCTTCCTTGTGTTTCTTGCAGGTCTGTTTGTCTTGATCCCACTTCACAGAAACTTCCATGGACCTTCCTTGGTGTTTTACTGAGCCAGAGTCCATCGGTAAAAGTAGATCTCATGAAAAGTAAAAGCAGACCAGGAGAGCAGTCGCAGAGAGCAGGGGACATTTCTCTTCATGTTCCTGCATGAAGTGGGGCAGAGAGAGGGCACGTAATGCCGGTGTGGAAGTGCCCACCTGCCCTGAGGCCATTTCTGCATTGCTGTTTCTAAGTCAGTCACCAGCTCTGGTGAGTAACAGGGGTCAACATACTCAGGCACAAGTTATAAGCCAATGCAAGACAGTGACAGAACTCCCTGTATACCAAAGTACACAGTCACAGCAGAAATAAATGTAAAACAAAATCGATATAAACATGTTGTTTAGTGAAGTACTTTCAATCAGCAAATACCAAAGCACTGTTAGAAGGTTTGCAGTGTTGTTATTCCCCTTTTGCAGCCATCCCATGTATCAGGTCTACATTACTTTCTTACAGACAATAATTCAGCCCAAAGAATTATCTAAATCCAATGACAGTAATAATTGATTTAACTGATAATAATGTAGCTCAAAGGATTTTAATGAAGTTTTCTTAACTTAGGTGGTGAAGACAGAACATCTATATCACCTACACTAGCTGGAGAGCTGCATTGGAGACTATACTACCTGTTTATTTTATAGTAAAATATCATCATTTTTAATGGGCTGCAGCTTTTATTATGTTTCCTACCTCATGCAAACCTTGCACTTCACACAGGACAGAGTCCTTAGCAGTGTCTTTTCCAGTTTGGGGTTGCTGAAAATCAGAATAAGGGAATGAACAACCGGAAAAGCATACTGAAACACTAAAATGAGGAATGCGGCAGGATTTGCCTCCTTTGTGGAATAAATCAGTGTCAGGACCAAACATGCAAAGTTAACGCTGTAAATAAGGAAAAAAGACAGAATAGATTTCATGGCTTTGATGTGGGCATCCATGCTGAGGTCCTTCCCCGAGCTTGTCTGCATCTTGCATTTGTGCCTCCAGAGAGAAAAGAGGAGGAGAAGGGCAGAAAAGATTACTGCCATGAATGCAGTGGCAAATCCAAAGCCACTGATAAAATAGACAGGGAAAAAATGTTCATCCATTCTGATATTCACTTTCCAGAAGTTTCCTCGGGTGGTGGAATTGGGGTTGTTACAGTGCACTTTATTAGCAATGTCATAGGCAAGGCTGCAGACGACCAGGGATAAAAGCACTGAACCCAACAACAGCCATGGCACGATCCTGTCAATTTTTGCTTTCAGGTAGGTGAAAAAGATGTGCCTGAAATTTGCAATTTTTATACAGTAAAAAACACAAAGAGAGGCAGAAACCCACAGGTTGGAACAATTTAAAAAGCTGTGAAGAGCTGCAAATAGTTGGGGCAGGGGGTGAACATAAAAGGACGAGGGATAAAGTATTGAAATCAAGTAATACACCCATGTGGAGAACAAATACCAAAACCTGCAGCATGCCAGAAACAGCAAGATCTTCTCGTTAGAGTTAAAGCTCCTCTTTTTGACCCAAGCAACACAAAGCACAGAAGCAATGAAAGCGTTTATCCACATGCCGGCTAATGCCTGAAGTGTGACGATGGCCACCGCCATGATGTCATATGAAGTGGCATTAAATTTATCTTGAGAGTAACAAGCTTCCATCCTCCCAGACGCGTGGTGGTGCGGTGCCAGAAGATCAGGTTGTTGCCCTAACGCTCAGCGCAGGTCGGCAGCTCCTGTTTCCCGAGTGTCACGTATGGAGCAGGAGCTTTATAGAGCTGGTGGTGGTGGGGATTTTGGTGCTGCGCCTTTTCAGAGCAGGGCAGGTGCAGGGATGTAAATGTGCTGGGTATTCCCTTACCCGGTGTCAGTGTCAGTCGTCAATATTTGAATTTCAGTTCCGAAGAGCTCTGTTGGGTGACAGCGTCCTGGTTCGAGGTAAACCAGGAGCAGTTTTCTTCAGTAACTTCACTTCCTAGCTGGGCCTCTTCTAACTACTGAAATCAGCAGCATGTTGTGCAGATGCTGTTGGCTCTCAGAGTGATCAGACCTATGTTTATAGCTGATGCCCAGACATGGTGTGCAGAGAGGCTCTTATACTTATTTCTCTAACACCCCAGGGCAGCCCACTCTGTTACCTGCCCCATCGGAGGGTTGGCAGCGGAAAAGCATAGTGGGGTCCCACCTGCGGGGAGGAGCAGACAGGACAGGTGACCCAAACCTGACCAACGGGGTATTCCACCCCATCTGCCTCATGCTCAGTGTAAAAGCTGAGGGATCAAAGGGTCAGCTCTCTTTCTTCAATGGCCGACGTCTGAGGAGGGCTCTGTCTGTTCGTCTGCCTTTGGTCCTGATCTGGAATCCAGTTCCCGTCCGTCACTGAGTCCAGTCTGGGACTTCCCCAGTGCCAGCCAGTGTCGTGATTTTCATCCTGGGAGCTTGACATGGTTTAGTATATATTTCATTATTTTCTTTTTATTTTATTATTAATATTTCATTAAAGTCATTTAGTTCCTTCTAAAGTCATCAGTCTCTTTCCCTCCTCTGCCTCTCTCTCTGAAGAGGGGTAGGGGGGAGCATCTGTCGGTCCCATCTGGGGTGCCCCATGTCCCCAGTAGCTGATTTGGCCTAAACCACAACAGATTTATTGGCGCTCAAGGTGGGGCACGAGCAGGGCTTGACCAGAGCTGTGACAGATTGCCTGAATAATTTGAATTCCAACTTGCTCAGAGATTAGAACAGACAGCTCACATCATGTCGTTCTTAAACGAAATGTTATATTGTGCCTTTCAAGAGCTTTGTTTGCACTTAATTGAGTGAACTCTGCTTGGCCTGCCAAATGCGTTGCAAAGTTTATTTACTCTTTGTGTTTTCATGAGAAGGTTTAAATGTGCTGGTTCGGTGTGGTTCACAACTCAGGTGCGCAATATGATCAGTTGGGTAACGGCTCTACCTGCATATCTTGGGCATCGCGTGATGGATTCTGTTACTAATTACACTTTCGGTTTTACCTTGGGAAGGTTTACTTTGCCCTTTGATGATTATACTAACGTGACACCATCAGCGCCAGAGCATGGAAACCTTCTGGGCTGTGACAATAAGGGTTGTTACATTCTTAAGATCGTGATTGTGTTGTTGGTGCTCCTGAACGTGTTGCAGGGGTGGTTTCATGTGAATGATCGGTCCAGGGGTAGCTGTAGGGTACCGTGCGCTGCCACCAGCCAAACCCCAGCAGCCGCTCCACGACCTGCAGCGGTGCAACCCACAGCCCCCCCAGCCCGGCCAAGGCCATGTTCTCCCCACTGCAGCGGCACAGACCCCACTGCCACACGTCTCTGCAAAAGCCACACCACCACCTGCAGCGATGTAGATGCTTTTCTGCAGTGGACGATGTTGTGATTTAGTGACTTCCACAAGGTAGGAAGGCATTGAGGGATAAGCAGGGCTTTCTTTTAAATTGAAGCGTATAGAGGAAAAGGACAACTATAAACGTGAGTCCCTGAGCCAGGGTTCAAAACTCATCTGCTAGCAACGTGAGGAGTTTTAGGGATGGGACCATGCTGGCTTCCCTCCACACTGAAATACCCTCAAGCTTCCAAACAACTTCAAGTCCTGAATACTGTGGGGTTTTTTTTAACGGGCAAGGTGTGTTAATCTCTGTAGATCATGGACTGCCTATAGATTTTGGGTTTGTGGAGGACCTTGCACATCGGACCTTGCACATCAGGACCCCAGTTACCAAGTAGATCTTGGCTGATACTTTGGTGTAATTGGGAAAAAATTAAATCACAACCAATGGTTATGTGGCTACAGGAAATAAAACACCAGCATTTTCTCTCTTCAGAACGATGCTCTTGTTTTCTGGGAGATATAAATGCAAGCAGTACTCTTTGAATATCATTCTCACATGCTCCTATTTGCATTTTTTTGCTAAGGACCTTGCTAGAGCATTAACACATTGAAATGTTTCTACAGAAGGCCCAGAGTTCATCTCAACAACAAAGCATTGTACCTACCACATGTCCCCATAAAATCTATTCAGGCAGTCCAGTGGCTTTTAACAAAAGTTCTAGTGAGATATTCACCACCCATTTTTTATCATATTGCCTAGAAAACATGAGCGTAGCTAGGTTTGCATGAAGTTTTTCAAAAATATAATGGATCATTTAAACCCAGTCACACTTGACTGAGATGGCATTAGTGATAGTCCCTGCACTTATGGATGGATGTTGTCTGGAAGTTCAAAAGAGAAGTACTTAAGGAAAGCAACCCACTTTTCGGAGGCTAAAAATGCCAGAATGAATGTGAAGCCAGATGATCCCCATGTGCTTTAGACCTGCAGAAAGTCAGGTAGGAGGTTGTCAAGCTGTGATGAAGATCGGACTTGTCTTGTTTGCGCGTGAAGAGCAACCTTGGTGTATGAAGCACAACCTTATGGGGACTGGATACAATGCTGCCGCCCTGCAGTGGAATACCATAGGAGGCAGCATTTAGTGAATGACCCACTTCTCTGCATCTCTGCCATCGCCTTCATGTCTAAAGAGGGTGGAAGCTTTGATGCAGATCTGTTCCTGTTTTGTGGTCCATGCCCTTGAGTCCAGGAGTGAGGGATGGCTTGTGCCAGCTGGCCATTGGTGGATTTTCTTCCCCTGCGCGTTCTGTTTCAGGAGGCTGATTTGACAATTCCTCTCCCTGCAACCCCCCGTGCTGCTGCTCCTCTGACAGGAGGATGTGGGAGGCTGGGACGTGTCAAGTGATGGGCGCTCTTTGCTGAATGCAGTTTGTGTTTTCCATGGCCCTGGTTTTATGGGATGGATGTTTGTGATCATGTCTCTGGGGGAAGAATGCTGATGAGGCACATGGGCTAACTCCTGCTTTGCACTCTCTGACACCTCACTCCCCTCTCCGGTCCCACTGGACTGGTGGGATCAGCCAGGTGGATGCCCCTTGCCGGTAGCAGTACTGAGTGTGCAGGAACGTGCAAAGCCCCTTCATGTGTCTAGCAGGAGGAGAAACCCTCCAAACAGTCAGAGGAAAAACTTTAGTGCTGCACTTGTCTTCACACCAAGGGGCCTTTCTCCTGCCCTGCTTCACCCTGACCCACATGACTTGTGTTCACAAGGAAAGTCCTGGGTGGGCTTCCCATGCAAAACACTGGGAGCGCATGGCTTCATAGGCACGTGAGGGGAACCAAACCAGGACCCGTCGCTGTACTCCTGCTCTTAGAGACAAAGTCTTTGTGGTCTCCTGAGGAAACCCAAACCAACCCATTTTGCTGGAACTTGATGGCTGGTATTCTGTTGATGACAAAAATAAAGCTATTTTTAAGTTAAAGAGGATGCTTTACCCATCTGTCGAGGTTTAGGCCAAATCGGCTACTGAGGACCTAGGGGACCCCAGATGGGACCGACAGATGCTCCCCTCTACCCCTCTTCAGAGAGAGAGGCAGAGGAGGAAAAAGAGACTTATGAGTTTAGAA
>VUYV01000622.1:150120-278998 GCA_008711295.1 Anarhynchus alexandrinus | reverse complement strand
CCTCTCCTGCCCCAAAGCAGCAGGGATTCTCAGTCATCATCTTTTTCAAGTGGTATTAAAATATTGAAGAAAAGAGCAGAAAGAATCACAGAGTCATTTAGGTTATAAAAGACCCTTAAGACCATTATGTCTAACATTAACCTAACACTGCCAAGTTCACCATTAAATCCTGTCCCTAAGCACCACATCTACATGTTTTTTAGATACCTGCAGGGATGGCGACTCAACCACTTCCCTGGGCAGGCTGTTCCGATGCTCGAGAACCCTTTTGATGAAGAAATTTTTCCTTATATCCGATCTGTACCTCCTCTGGTGCAAGTTAAGGCTTTTTTCTCTCATCCTAGCATTTGATACTTGGGATAAGAAACCAACACCCACCTTGATACAACCTCCTTTCAGATAGTTTTAGAGCATAGTAAGGTCTCTCCTCAGCCTCTTTTTGTCCAGATTAAATAACCCCAGTTCCCTCAGCCGCTCCTCAATAGGACTTGTTCTCCAGACTTTTCACCAGCTTTGTTGTTCTTCTTTGGGTGCGCTCCAGCACCTCAATATCGTCCAAAAGAAGGGAGGAAAACTTTTAGGCAAAGATCTGACAGGATTGGCATTATCTTATACCTTTTCACTGTGGTAATGCAAAGAAGAAGCATCATCTCCAATACAAAGAATCCTCTTCTTGTCTCCTGCTTTAAAGGTGCCACTTCCAAGCATCAAGATTGAAGTCGGGGCCAACCTGTTGCCTCTAACTCATTTCTGCCACAGAGGTGGACAAGAAGGCATTGCTCGCGTTAAACCATCTCCATTTCCAACCATTATATGCTCCACACTGAAGAAATGACTATAGGCCATTTGCCTATCAAAGCAATGCTGAAGGGAGCAACTACATTCTTAGTCTCAGTTGAGAGAAACAGCCTGTTCCTTGTTATAATTAAGAAACAGTCCAGTTGGACAGTCTAGGTCTCAAAGACTAATTTCTCCAAAGCATTTGTAGTACAAGAAAATCTATTAAATCTCTCTTGGAATGAGAAAATGCTGTACCAACACCAACCAGTTCATATTTTAAATAGTGTAATCATTGACACTAAAGGTATATTGTAAAAATTTGGTAATTAAGACTGAGTGATGATATTTATACCAGCTAAGTAACAGCTATAAAATCTACAGCTGATGTTTCTGGTGTAGATTACACACATAATACAAGTGGAAATGGTTTATTAACCAGCTGGACAAATGGGAGAGTGTGTGTGTGGGGCGTATTGCTCAAGGGGAATTAGAATATTAGAGTGGAAAAGCAACACTAAACTCCCAAGCCAGGGGAAAAGTTGAAATATTAACATAATAATTGACATAGGTAACTTAAAAATATCGTCAGCTGTTAACCATTCTAGTGCCAAAAAAAAGTGCATTCTAGTCTTACATGAGAAGCCAAACACTCCAGAGATGATGATGATGATTATAGCTGAATAAAAGAAGCAATGAGGTATTGTACTAAGACATACCCAAAATCAATACTAAGAGAAATCAACTGTGTATTGAGGACCTGAAAGACACAGGCATTTCATACAGGGTTTTTACAAAAATACTTTTATTTAATGTTTATAGTGTA
Source organism: Anarhynchus alexandrinus (assembly GCA_008711295.1). Taxonomy (NCBI): domain Eukaryota; kingdom Metazoa; phylum Chordata; class Aves; order Charadriiformes; family Charadriidae; genus Anarhynchus; species Anarhynchus alexandrinus. Next base: position 277,395 of record VUYV01000622.1, on the reverse strand, counting down.
CAGAACTAGACTTTTAAACAATATCTGATATTGCTAATATGTTCATCTAAATATTGGAAAGGCAAGTGTGAAACCAACCCGTTAGTAAGGTTCACAAATTATATAGCTCTCTCCTCTCTCTGGACAAGTGCCAGAATGGTTAGAGTATCAAACCTGGAAAATGAGGAAAGAGCCAAGGTTTAGGGCATGTTTTCCAGAATGTTTAGGTCACTGCAAGTCAAATATTCTTAAACGAAACTGTAGCTTGGTGAAAAATGAGGTGTAGTAGGTCTGAGTTTTGAAGTTTTGTAATGGTGCTGTAAAGTACAGGTTAAAGACCATGGTCATTGGCATGTAAAGGAATACGGCCTTTTAGGAAGTACTTAGGCAAAAGAGCGATTTTAATAGATCAATGCAAAGTTTTACGTCAGCGGAATTGAGAAAGCCTTGAAAAAATCTGCACTGCTAAAGTGCATTTGCTGTTTACAAAATATAGCTAATCTTCATGAGTGGGAGCAGTCAATATTGCACATAAAGATGAAGAGTAAAAAGAGAAACTATTTGTATTTCACAACTCTCCTACTACTGTGTTAGAAGAAAACATGAACCTTACATAAGGAAGTGAGCTAAACAAAGAATATGAGTATTTTCTTTTTTACTTGCTTCCAGGAGAGTATGGAGTTTAGTATGACATTATTTAAAATATTTTCATATAGTAGGCATACTGGGTATCTTCTGGGTATCTGATGTGTACAATTTATATCTGTAAAATATTATCCACTGTAACATTTTCATTACAATCCTGCATTTGACTGAAATCTCTGAAGATTGATTCAAAAAACCAGTGGGGAGTGGAACTGCCCAGCCCATGTCTTTTCTTCCCCTTTCTCTGAGGAACCTCCCCTTTCTTTTCCCTCCTCTTGCTTTTGATCGTGGAATAACTGTGTGCTTTGTCAAGTCCGGCAGAGTCCCAGGGAAAGTTTGTAATTCAGATCTGCAAAAGCCTGACCTTTGTAGGAGACTGCATAAGTCACTTGTTGCTTGCAAGTCCGGTGAAGAGTGTGGTGATCATGGTAATTATTTCTGTGGTGTTAGCAGTGCACTGGGATGCAAGAACTGGGCAAAAGGCTTGCAGACTCCTATGGTGAGTGGATGGATCTGCTTGTAAGGAACATCCCAAACTGTCATCAAATAGTAAATACTGTGGGAAATTGTGAGGAAGGATGGATTACCTAGTGGAGGTGAGGGTGGGCAAACCTCTCCTGGAGGTCAGAATGGATCTCTGATGGTAGATATCACTGGGGGCCTTCCCTAGCCGTGTGTAGCTAGCTGGAATGGTGTGGGACGTCTGCCCACCTCCTGATCCTTGCCTATTTTGAAGGCATCTAGGCTTAGGACCCTCAGATGTAAAGCTTAATGTCCATGCCATTGGTGACCTCTGTCCCACAGCAGGTTGGAAACAATGCCTGGTAATAGAGTTAATGAGCTTATTCATTAAAGCATGTTTTGGGGAAATTAGTACATGACTCCTTTTTCCCATCGACCTCCTGAGCACAGCTGTGGAGCCCGTCTCTGGCACAGAAAGGCAAGTTCTCTTTCACTGGGCGTTGCTGTAATTGTTGTGTTGTATTTTTTGTACAAACACCCATTACCACAGTATCTGAACACCTGTGAGGAGTTGCTGCACCAGGATGTGGTCAGGTTTAGAGACACACACTGATGAATATCACATTCTACCTCTTTAATTGCCACCCCATGCAAATCTTTTTTTTTGCAAATAAATCAAGGAGGGAGGTTGGTGCATGATTCATTAAACTTAATGCTCAGTAGAAGGAAGGCAGGAGTGGGCAGGTGGAGACAGGACTTCCAAATGCTGTGGGAACAGCTCTCTTCACAGCAGCCTGGAGATGACCGAAGCTTTCTTTGAGGTTGACAGTAGGTTTCCTGTTCCACGTTTTACTGAAGGAACTGAAGCGGCAAAGCCCAATGTTTTTGGAGTAGGTCTCACTGTCACCACCTTCCTCCCTACCCCAAGCCTACCTGCTTCTGGTCTCCCTGTCCTTCCTGTCCACCCCACTACAACTGCTCCCGCCTTATTCCCACCTCAGGCTTCCACTTTCTTACCCAGCCCTGCTGCTAGGTGGAGCCAAGCTGATGGGGGACCCCAAGTTGATCGGCCCACGGAATGCAGCAGTTTGAGCCCTACTCCATGTCATGCCTCACTTCTGGTTTTGCCTTATTTGACCTTGGAGACCTGCCTATTGAAAAGAGAGGCTTCTGGTAGCTCCCAGCAAATTTCAGAGCTACCTGAAAATCACAAGGAGGACTTGTAAGATTGTAGGAATGAAAAATAAATTGAAGTGTTTAACTTTTTTACTTAAATAACTGTTTACAAAGAGGAGAAACTTGTCTCTGCTTACAGTAAGATGTCCATACATGAGCAATGAGAACCTCACCAGGCCAACCTTTTGGTTGAGTGTAGCTCAGCAGAGCAGCAGCGCTGCCTGTGAGACATCCTGCCCTTCCCTCTCCTGTCCCTCTGTTCTCTTGACTGCAAAATGGGGGTGATGGTGTCTATCCACATTTACATCAGCCAGCAGAGACTCAGTGATGACCAGCAGCCAGAAAAAACGTGTGAAGCCTAAACTCACCTTTGGCATTCATACTGCTTCAAACTTGTGTTTTTTCCCAATGTGCACTTTCAACCAGTCTTGAGCTGCTTGCAGCTTTTGTTTGAGTTTGACAAATAACTACAGCTAAACTAATAAATCAGAAATTAAATATTTCATGCGGAAATATTCAGAAAACCAGTGTGTGGTGGTACTTTTCCCTGTAGTTAGCTGCTGAGAGCACTCCTAGGTGAGGCACAAGACCCAGTTTCAAATCCCCTCTCTATATTTAGATGCAGAATCTGGATTTAAAAGTCTCCTGTGTCACAGAATGGCCTTCTCAATTCATTGAGGGCCACATTGCGATGGGCTTTTCTGCCTTTCTAGCCAAGCTCCTTGTGGAGGTGGGTGCAGTCACCAGGGGCCAATCTGTCACCAGTCTGAAAAACACCTAGCCCATCTCCGGTGTGCTGGAACAGCTGTCACTGGGCAGTCATGCCATTGCAAAATACTCTGTTCAGCTGCATATACCTTACTCATAAGTAGGTGTTCCTTTTCCTCTAATTACCTCTGTGCTACTGTTACTCCCAAGCACCTCAGAGCACTATTAAGTAGTAATAACTACTGATACATGTGGGAGAAATCAAGGTTAATACATAGCTTGTTAAGAGAGCTCCAGGAGGAGCACAGGAAGGGGGTTTTGTCTTGTACAATGCATAAAGCTCCCATGGGTGCATCTGAATGCAGGCTTACCAGCAGAAGAGATACTCCAGAGACAAGTGGTTTGGTTCCTGGGTATTGGACTTTGTCAGGTCAGCAAGTGGGAGAGCAATGCTTACAAGTTAAGCCTCTGTGGTTTGTCTTATTTTTGTATTTGCTTTGCTTTGCTTTTTATCCAGAGGTCTTTGAAACCAAATGGAAGCTCCAAACTGGTGTTAAGTCAAACCTTTGCTCTGGCTGTGCGTATGTGGAAATGAGCCAGAGTGGTGAAGATGGGCCCTATCACTCCAACCTGCTTTAAGTGCTGTATCACAGAGCTCTTCCCTGTACTGTAAGGGGTCTTGTGTCTCCCCATTATGCTGAAGCAGTGAAATGAAAACCTGAGTGAGCTGCGCCTCTGCACAACACAGTTGCACGGGGAAGGGTTTCTTGGTAAGAACACAGTGGGACACTTGCGCTTGCCAGCTGGGGCTCTTGTGTTGCTGTGGCACTTGCAGTGACCCTGCAGTAACTCTCCTTTAACCAGGATGGAGCCTGCAGGTGCCATGGTCTGTGCTGCAGGGTAAGGGGCTGCTTTGGGGAGAAGCAGAGGCTCAAAAATAGTATTTTGGCACCTGGATTCCTATTGTAGGCCATGTCCTGTCAGTGTTTCGTTGCCCTCTAGGTACTAGCATAGTGAATTTAACTGTACATAGGTCAGGAGCAGGGCAAAGCATGCAGAAGTTGTTTGGGTTGTGGTACTGGGTACTACACCTCAAAAGCCAGACATCCAAACCCATCTGTAGCTGTGATATTCTGCAACTCTAGCTACCCTGTGCAGCTGCTTGGAAAAGGACACGTAGGAAAGGTTTCTTGCAAGGACCTCTGGGATTGCTTAGTACATACCAGTTATATTTGCCCCAGTGTTGTGGCTGACTATAAAAAGTGAGGGGAACAACATCAGAAAGCTCTTGCAGTTCTGTTTTAGTCCTAACAGTGCTGCTCCCCACAGTTACCATCATCCTGGTCTTCTCCTCTGTGCTTTCAGCGCCTCCTCTCTGAGGTGAGCAGCACCCCAGCTGTCCTGCTCAGATCGACTGTCCTTAACTTGAACTAGCTGGTTTAGAGTGAAGTCCTCGTACGGAGAGGGCCATCTATAGCTGTCTCATGGGTCAGAAGCTCAGTCCAAGACCAGACTCCTCTAAATGGCACAGGCTTGAAAATGGGGACATAAACACAAGTGCTTGGCTTTGCAGCTGCAGTAGATGTTGGGTCCCATAGGAAGCCTGATACCTAAGTGAATTCATGAACTATGATTTGCTTTCAGTTATGTAACTAAGTCTACCTTGAGCTGCTGATGGTTTTTGCATGAGCTGAAGCGGTCACCCTGTTTTTTAGAAGTTTTAACCTCTTTCTGCTTTTTTCCTTAACGATGACAAGGGCCCTAGTTGAGTGATCTTCCACAACTGTGAAAGTGGCCTTGTGTGTTGCTTGGAGCCTGAGTCTTCGACACCACTTCTCAAGGCTGCCATGCATGGCCTTCTGGTGCTCCCTCCTTCTGGCAAGTGTGTGAGTGTACGTGTGTCGACCTACAAAGGTAGCGCAGGTGATGCACACTCAACTATAGCTTCTTAACGTGTTACTTCAGGACTTCCTGGCTGCACACCCAACCCTTCTCCTCCTTGGGCCCTACTCTAAGAAAAGAACAGGCTCTGGTAGTGCCGTCCGTCCATGTGATGTTCTTGCTGGGGCTTGCTCTAGTCTGTGGCATTAAAAAATAGAAAGGACGTACCCTGTTATCACTGTGCTGTGGCAAGAACACAGTTGTATTCATGTAGAACTATTGCAGTCTGTTTGTAAGACATGATATAATTGAAAAGTCTGGCACATTTCCCACAGCAAACATTGTTAATCCCCACTAGCTAGGATTAGTCACCACTTCTTACAAGCCTTGACACAAAGATAGCAAGTTATTCAGTTAATCCGCACTTACAGGATAAATACTGCATCCTATGGGAAATTAGGCAGCGTCGTCTTCATCTCCTATTGTACAGTGATGCATTGCGTCTCTTACACCTGAAGGTGGAAGGGAAAAATGCAATAACATGTGATTGATGTTAGCAGACACCTGCTATCACAATGCAGCTGGATCAGCAGGGAAATTTAGTACAAAATAGCTTGCTGAAACCAGGCAGTGAATATAAACAGCATCTTTGTGTTCTTCATGGCACCGCAGAATTTTCCTGGTACACGACAATAAGTACTCAATGCCTCACAGCTGCAAGACTCTTCCAAGTGTCCTCTCTTCCTTTTTACTGTGGGTTTTTTCCTTGTGTGATCTCAAGCTGTATCTGCAAGTAGCATCATTGGAGTTAGTTGGTATATTTCCCATGAAACCAAGGTCACCAAGACGAAGGTGTTTCAGGCTCTGAACTTTTGCAGAGTCCAAAGTGCAGCTCCAAGTTTCCTTATGGACAATCTCCAAACCAGCAAGATCTTACTGAGTAGGTGACCTGAGATCCCACTTTTCTGGGCAAAATAGCTGAGTGGATCTGGAAACACCAGGTTTCCAGCTGTGGGGCAATTTACCCAGGGAAGCTGGCTTGAAGCAGAGCAGCAGGGAAGCTCAGAGGCTTCAGTTCAGCAGCCCTGCCAGGGAGTTTCTTCCGAGCCTCCGCACTCTGAGTGTCTAGTGAAACCAAGACCACCATCAGTGGGCGCAAGCAGGGAAAGAAGGGGCCTTCTGGCTGGGGAACTTTTGATGTGTGAAGAGTTTTGAAAATTTCTTATTTCACTGTGGTTTGATCCAAAACCTTTTAAAAAAATAAATTATTACTTAAATAAGTATTCCCTTAGATGCTTGACTCTCCCTATGGTTTTGACCAACTTAAATTACATTTTATCTTAGGTCGTGGGATAAATAATTACATAAATGAATGGATGTTTCTTCACCTCGTTGATTTATCATCTCATTGGACTGAGTCATGTTTTCAGGGATTTTAAGCTTAAATTTCACTCTGTCAGTAAAGTGGAGTTGTAACTCTTAAGCAAGATGCTTTCGAAAAGAGAGGACTCATGCTAAGAGCTTTTTCTGTTTTGACAATCCGTCTAGTCACTTATCCACATTACTGTGTGACTAAGTTTCCTTAAATCTGGTAGTGAATTATGTTCCCCTCTTGCCCCATCCCAAAAAATTCTTCTGGTGAGCATGTGCGTGACCAGCCCTGGCTCCCCGGTATCTTGTCTGAGCGAACGCTGGCTGCCAGGCGAAGTCTGGCATGGGTATCATAGCAAGTTGAGGTTTTCACTTCTTGTCATGTTTGTGTCTTATCCTTGTCCTGTGCTTTGTGGTGTTGGTTGTTGAAAAGTTAAGATTCATTTCCATCCCATCATTAGCTGGCTAAAATAGCTCTACATGTGATGTTGGAGTTACAGCAGGCTGAGCAGTCAAATTGTGCCAACACTGGGAGTCCAGCAGAAAAGCAGTGTTTTAACTCCTGATCCTGGATGTGGTGAGGGTGGTTGTCATGCTCAGTATCTGTTTAGAAACTTTCCTACCTGTAGTTTGGATTTTTAAATACTTCTTTATTAGGTTTCCATCTTATTTCTTCAAGACAGCTCAGTAACTGCAGGAAGAAAGCGCTCAGCTCGTCCTGTCTCTGCCGGCCCTGGAACCAGCTTGTCCCTGCAGTCCTTTCTCGAGCAGCGTCCTGGCCCCGCGTTCAGGGTGCCCGAGCAGAAAGGCATCCGTCCCTGCTGGCGCCTTATCGGTCAGGTCCAAAAGCTGTAATGTTTCTGTGCTTTCCCCAGAGCGTGTCTTTTGTGTCTAATAAACCACAATCGGTAGGGCGCTTAGAGAAAACGCAGCGTTCTGGCTGTCTTTGTAAACTGACACTACCCTACAGCTCCTGGAGACAAGAGCCGGTGTTTCTTTGGTGCCTGGAGATGATCAGGGGAAGGGGGCGGAGGGGGAGGTTATAGGCCGGTTGAGATAAATCGCTGAGTCAATTGGAAATTGCCAGCAGTATTTTTCTCCCCTTCTGTCCCCATCTAGAATTTACATGAGAAGGTCATGTTACTGTTGTTTCCTCTTCTACATTCTCTGTCAGACAAGGTCATTTTCGAAGCCAATGACCAGTTAAGCTTTAATTCTGCAACCATGGAAAATTATTATCAAAGGGGACAAGCTTCAAAGTAGATGATTAACTGGCACATCCGATGACTGGTTACATTTTAACGGGCTCCTTTTGCACAACTCCCTTCAGCTGTAGCGAACTTGAACTCATGAAAATGAGTTTCCCATGAGATGTAATGGGGTCACTCTCCCTTACAACGTGGCTAAAGCATCCAGTCCTGGCTGAATAAATAGATGGTAAGAGAAAGGACACGGTCCCCTCGTAACAAACTCCTAGGAGCTTTCCCTGGAAGCCCAGATGTTGTCCCTGCTCCCAGTCCCTTGTTACCACTGGTAGAATTTGCTTTATTTTCTGTTTCCAGGATTATGAGAAGCACTGTCTAAGTTGCCCTGAGATAGGTACAGCCTCTTGTAGTCCTTAACGAGCGAGAGCATCAAGGTGGATTAAAGCCAACCCCACTCCTGTGTTGGCTCAGGTTTTGGAGTAGCCAAGATCCAGCCGGGTTTCTGTGAGGTGTAATTCATCAAGGAGGGAAATGCAGAGGAGTACAATGGAGCCAGGAGGAGCGAAGTAAGGGCTGAGTTACAGCAGTGTGGCCTAAACTGATCCCTCTACTACTGTGTTTTGGAAATGTGGTTTTCCTAAAAGAAAAGGTTGTGAGGCTGTACTGTTTTGGTGTTGAGCATGTATGCAATATTTACAGTCTTCTCATCTGAATTAGCTGCAGGGTTTGAATGTTTTATTTTTAATAAAGGAAAAAGAAGGCTGACAAACCAAAGGGGAGTACAGCTATGCAATGAAACTTCATGGAGAGAAAGACCCTGTCACAAGGGGAGCTTTTTTAGTAAATTCATTCATTGCTTTGTGTATATACTTCATCAGTCTTTCCCTTATGGCTTCCTTTCACTGTGGTTTAAAAGGTGCATTGAGGAACCTCGAGTCATCTTGCTCCAACCTGATATGTGGGAGATGCTGATGTGGTTAAAGCCATTTGGGGCCAAAACATTAGCTGCCAGCCACCAGCAGAGGCATCAATACCCGTGAAGCTGCATACCTATGTCAGCAGAGCATCTGGCACAGAAGTTTACCCCTTTGCTGAAAAACTCACCTAAGGTGACTGTTTTCAGGTGGCTTTTTGCTCACTGATCCTGTCCCAGTGCAGCTAGCCCACTCATGGGTGTCTAGTTTAGCTCCTGTACCGCTGTCATGGATGTGTCTAGACTGACTGTGGCTGTCCCTGCTTGACTGCGGTCTGGTCCAGAGTCCATCTGGTTACACAAGAAATAAGCAGAATTTGCCTTGCTGGTGGTGCCTGGGGAGCGCGAGGCGCAGGGGCAGGTATGCAGCCCTATCCTTGGCATCGTTCCCCAGACTCAATTATCTTGTCTCCCTTGAATGACTCCTTCCAGCTTGCATACAGCTGAGGGCAGAAATTGGCCTTTACTTTGGTTTATTTACGGCAGCTACATTTTTGTTCTGTTTCCCTATTAGCAATAAGGAATGAATTCTGTTCTTGGCTTAATCGGGGTAACTGTGAGCAGGCTCATGCCTGTGCACTCGGAGGCTGTTTTTAAAAGCTGGCTGATATCAGTGTTACGGTGTAAAGCTGATAAATCTTTAAAGAGAAGGTCAGGGGGCTGCCTGCAGGGGCCTGACATTAGCTTCTATTGACAGTGATAGAAACTGGTGGTGTATGTCTCTGCGGTATCAAAGGAGGATATCTAAAATTCACCTCTGCCTAAAGGGCTAATCTCCTAAAGTCGTTCTGAATGGCTTCTGAGACAGGCTTGAGCAGGGCAGGCACTCACGTCTGTCCCACAGGCTGTATCTGCCCTCCCTTTCCCCACTAACAGCTTTGAGTCAAAGCTTTGACAGTGTTGTATGCACAGCTCATTCAGAAAGCAGAGCAAACTGGTGTGTCTCTGCTGGACAGCTGTTAATTGAGACCTGCAGCACTAAAGGCCTCTGGCAATCAAAAATCTGGTTATAAGGAGTTTTTCATTTTTCTTTCAAACCACATGAATGGAAACTGGGATTTCTCACGTAGTGACGTGATCCCCATTCCCAGGCCTTATAATGAAATCTCGAATGTTTGGAGGCAGGACCAAAGGAGGAGCCAGCACTGGCAAACACCTCGCTCCTGTTGGAGGTGGTGTCCTTGTCCTGGTGGAGACGGGCTCAGGTGTGCGACCTGTGTAGTTACACCCCAGATGGAAGTTCATTGCCCTCATTGGCTGCTGTTCCAGTTGTGTAACTCTTTGTGAGAAGTTGTCCAGGATGACAGATGCCAGAAGGCACAAAACCCAGTTTATCATAGAATTCTACGATTCTCTGATAAACTGGGTTCGTACCTTGTAAAACTTGTACGTGAAATGCAAGATGTTGGAAATAGTGAAACATGCCTGTCTCTAATACCACCAGCAAGACAAGGTTTCTGGGAGGAATATCTCAGAATAAACCAGCTGCCACAGCTGGGAATAAAGGTCACAAGAAATGGCCCTGGAGATCTTTTTCAGGTCTGAAATAGAAGCTGCTAAATTTTAGGGAGACGTTAATTACTTAACCAGCCTTAGACCACTGCGGCTACAGCAACGCTACTGTGACAGCAGCAGCAGCACAGGCATTTGCTAACCTCTTTCTCTGTAACTCCACTGGGATACGTTGGTCCCTTGTTACCCTGCTCTCATCAGCCTTCTGCCTTTTAAAACACAGAATGTTCATATAAAGACATTTAAAAAAAATAATCCCGAATTGATTTTACATGACAGGCATTGCTGTCGAATTTAGGAAGACGGCCAAAAGGCTAACAGAACTGCAGAACAACTGAATACAAGCATTTTTCAGTGCCAAGTGATCTGCTGTGACCTGGAGTGTTATTTTCACAGCAACCTTTTCTGTGTCTGAACAAGAGACAGGATCTGTCAAGGTACACAGTGGAATGCCAGCGGGAGCAGTGGTGTCTTCAAGTCCCAGTGGTCAGGCACTTGGGTAGTTTTGAACTATGCTTTTCTACAATGATTATCTAGGTCCCTTCTTCTGTTGTTCCTGCTTGGATCAAGGACTGCACTGTAACTGCTCCCTCCTGGGAGCAAGGACTTATTTGCATTATAGCAAATGATTCCTTAATAGAGGACTAGATTTGGTGTATTCACGTGATACACAATACCTTTGAGACCTCTCCATCCAGCTGAGTTAAGATATTACACCAGCTGACAGTGCCCAAGACTGTGTAGAAAGCCCTCACCCAGTGGTCCTAACTGGGAAACTGTTTCCCACAGAATTAGGCAGGGCCAAAATTTGCTGAGCCTCAGAGACTGGAGCGTTGCTCCTCTTTTCCACAAAGCTGAAGTTGATTTGATGCACGTTGAGGAGCTGGGTCAGAGCTGAACTTTGTAAAGAGGTGTGAAGCCGCTGTCTGAATGGCTTTGCACCTGCTTACCCCAGGAGGGGCTCGGCCCACTCTCCTCCTATTTCCTCTTCGTTTGACTGCAAAGTTAAAAGTAGTATTTGCTTTTGTAGTACTGGCCTGATTTCACTGGTTTGTACTGCGGGCTGTTGGTGGGAAGTACCTTGGCACTGAAATTTTAACTATGGATGTTTCAATTAACATGTTTGCACATTTTATTGTGTTGTTTTGTTATGCTTGTGCAGTTTGTACAGGGCCAGGGGATCCCATAAGAAGGAACATAATGTAAATCTGTATTATTATATACCTTCTAGTGTCAGACTCAAGGAAACCCCAATTGTACTTATGTTTGTTAAGGAGAACAGCAAAGAATCAGCCCTCTAGGAAAACTCAGGAAAGCAATAAATAAGCTTTTTTCCAATTTTGATAATGAAACTGCCAGGGGATAATTCATAGGCATGATGGACATGCCCTGTAGCCTGTGCCAGCAGTCCCCAGATACCAGCGATGCTGGGCGCCAAGCTGGTACCCACTGGGCTTGGGTGTTTGTGGTCTGTGCTGGAGGTCTGTCCTTACCATGAGGAGGCAGCGGGGATGGAGAGGTCTAAGGAGTCTGGGATGCTGGAGGCTGCACAAGGGATGACAGGGATACAGGCAAGTTGATTAAATTAGGAGGAGAAAAGCCAGTCGCAGGCAATAAGAAGTAAAGGCAAGAGCAGCGAGACCTACATAAGAAGCCTCAACTGAGGCATTTTTGGTAACGTTTCTAGGAGGGGTCTGATTTCAACTTTAACAAAGCTCTGATCACAACCTTTTTCCGAGGCTTTTACAGGACAATGCATCTTAGTGTTGCAACAAAATTGGGCTTTGAAATGCTCTATGCAGCCTCTCTGTTGGCAGCCACATCATGCCAATCAATAACATCAGTCCATCAGCCTTCTAGAAGCACTTAGTAGCTTGGGCACCATCAGGCCCGTTCAAACGCTGACCCAGAGTGTTGCAAGTTTAATAGCAATTGGTCCTGTCCCCAACTGGTGTGAACCAAACCTCTGCTGCCATTAATGGACTGTGCTGATTTGAATGAATTCAGGACCTTAAAAGTAAAGCTTCTCTTGAAAACCCATTTTAGGAGATGCTGCTGCTGTTAACATGGGACTGTATCTCTGCCTTGAATATAAACGCAGAGTTGACTGCTATTAAATACACAAGTGACTAAATCATACAGCAATAGCAGCATGCAATTATCAGCTCCTCTGTGGTCACTGTGCACTTCAGACTGATGGCTCTGGGGGCTCACAGCTCACCAGGGGCTACCCCTGGAGCAGGAAAAGCCCATGCTTTGCAAGAAAGTGTGGTTTGGGAAACAGCAACCCTTTTCTCACAACCAAAACGGACCACAGCAAGGTGTTTGGGATGTAAGTTCATCTCATGCAGCATCTTCTGAAAATGTACAGCAGAGCTCTGGCTGTTCAGTTATTAATGATCCTGGCTGTATTTTCTTTGTGGAGTGAGTGAGTCCTGGGTCTCGGGATCAAGCTGTAGGGTAATTACAGCGTCATGTCCCCACCACCCTTGCAATCAGTGCTCATGCACTGTCTCAGAACACGGGGAGAAGAGGTTCTGGAAGTCTCATCTTTCCTTTAGGGTACCTAACCCAGCTTGGATCAGAGACCTCCACAGTGCCAGGGCGTTGCTCTTGCTCCAGGAGCAGAGAGTGCATAGCGCTGGGCTTTGTTACGCTCCAGAGCCCAGTTCCTCATCCTCCTTGCTTGAACCCTATTTAGAAAAACTCACAGTGTCTCCCACCCCTTGAAGGTGTTTTACACATGAGAGTTGACTCACCTGCACCTAAAGGCAGTGAATTGAGACCTGAGTATTTGTCTAGAAAAATAAAACCAAAAAAAAATGAGGCGGTTGGTAATGGCTTAAAGAGGTAGCTTTGAAGATAGGATTTTATCTTGCAAAAAAGGGTGTGTGGGGAGGAGGAAGCAAATGACTGTGAAGGACAGATGTAAGGAGAAGCCTATAGAATTTGTATTTGCAGTCCTTCCATTTTTTTGCTTCATTATCTGTCTGGAAGGTTATGGAGAAATACAGAAACCAAAGAGTTGTTTGCTTTTAAAATATTTTAATCTTTAGCTTGAAGGTTGGGAGAGCCCCGTATTGGCCTTAAGCCACGTGTTTTGGTTTGGTTTTTCTTGGGGGGTGGCAGGGAAGGATAATTGTCTCCCCCCCCCGCCCCGAGGTGAGACTTGGAAAAATTCCTCCAAGATGAAACTCCCTTGGGCTTGGCATAGTTACACTGGGAATAAACACCATGTGTGGTGTACAGGGCACCGGGCAAGATATATAGCGGGTCCTTTGCAGTGGTCTCTCTGTTATGTTTAACCTTCCACACAGGGATTTCACAATTATTGCAGAACATAACTCAGCGTTGAAGTGATCCAACAAAATTTATTATATAAATCTTTACAAAGACAAGGGACAAGAGGAAGGGCAGTGCACTTAGGAGTCTGAATGCTGGGCATAGAGAACATGTGGTTTATCTCCGCTGAACAAAGTTCTGCAGCAAAACCTGTATGCATCAGCACAACTGACAGCAGAGGTACAAAAGCCCTCCATCTCTTGGCCAGCAATCTCCATAGCCTGGGCAGCATTTTCTTTTAACCTGCTGATGACAAGCATATCTTTGCTCGCTGTGAGTGCTGTAGAAATAGTTGGTTTTAAAACTCTGGTTCGCTAACGAACAGTGATGCTGTTTTGGGTCAGCTTGAGCGTTAACTCTCCAAATCTGCTCTGTGAAAAGAACAAAACAAAAACATTAGGTCGGAGTTGAACAAAATAGTTTTGCTCTTTTAAATGGCCATTACTGGGACAGCAGCTCATTGTCCCATTCTCGTCTGGAAGCCAGGCTTGGTGTCACTGTGGTCTCCAAGGCAGGACTTGGATTGTTCTGCTGGAGGCCAGGCTTGGTGCATGGTGAAGAGAAGCCTCCTTTTCCATTTGGAAGAAGGGTGGTATAGCAATAATGAATTTGAGGCCATCTCTTCTCTATCTTTCCATTGCTTTGTTGGGCAAGTGAAAATACTGACAGGGTCATGTACCTTGTCTTCTGAGAGGTATGCGTTCTGCCCTGGCTTTGTTTCTGTGATGTCAGGCAAATTCTTGCTTATAGATCATGCCAAGCTGAAATTCGCTTGGGTATCAAAACTCCTCTTAATATACATAGAGAACCCTTATATCTTCAAATATCAACTTATCACGTAGTTAGAGATAAGACACAAAAGAGCAACTCTGCCAAGGGAAATGAGATGAGATTCCCATGCCACTGAATGAAATGTTATCTTGTGTAAACCAGACAAAATATGAGTCCTGAACCCATGTTCAACCAAACTACAGCTGTTTCAAAGCAGCACTAAAAAGTGCCTTTTCTTTTTTTCCATTTCCCCTAGACAAAGCACTTATCGTGGAAGTGAGGATGAGAACAAACAGGCCACCCCATCAGTCTGCTGCCAGATCAAACCTGGTAGGAAGCCTGACCTACAGCTGGCGTGTTGCAATGGCCAAAGGAGGTGAGACCAAAGCCCATCTCCCAAATTCCATCTGTGCGACCAGATCCAGGAGGAAGCTGCTTCAGAGCAATTCCTCCCTGAAGACATTTCTCTTTTCCGCCAGAGGTTATATCCAATGGACTTCTCTGAATTTGTCTGAGTTGGTGTAAAAACCAGTTCTGGCCTCTACAACAGCTAGTGGCACGTGGTTGCACAATCCCACCGTATGTGAAAACATACACGGTTAGTTAAGCTGCAGATACTGCTCTGTGTTGAGCAAACCACACCCCAAGACCTTGTTTATAACAAGATGGGAGGGACCACATTTGAAGACTGTTTCATGGCAACTGAAATCATAATTAGCACAGCTATCTTCATATGTTGCAAGATAATTTCTTTTCCGGAGGGGGTGGATGTTATAGTATAGGTAAATAATAAATTAAAATGAAGGGCTCATTACTGGCTTTCTCTCTAGCTGCGATTTGGTAGACAAACTTGGATAACGTACATTCTTCAGCTGTTGCTGCAAATTAAAATATAAAAAGGCAAAGGGGTTTTGGAAAAGGATCTTCTGCTGCTTTGTGGTTCCCACGTCATCCTTTTCGAAGGGAAAAGTCACAACTGCGTGACTTCTTGAGCTGGGCATGAACTAAGCAACCAGCTCAGTGCAGCGAAGGCAATGTACGGTCCTTCAGTTCTCAAGCGCGGCTGAGGGCAAAAGTGAGTGTCAGCACAGCAACCTTTACGGTATTAGCTGTAATTATAGGCTGCCATTCTTTGTCAGAACATGAGGAAAAATCAAATATTTACTGTTGAGGATAGATGGAGAAGCAAGAGCTTTTTCTGAGTGTGTGAGCGCAGAGGGTGGGCCAAGTCCTACGCTCTTAAACAGGCTGATCTGAAAGGTGTCAACACCTGCTCCTGCTCTTTGTCAGTAGATGCAAGAGACACAGCGACCATGTAGAAAGGTCCAGAGCTGACAACACGCCAGAACTGACTTCAGAGCTTTTTGTATTTTTAGCATTGCTGGTGGCAGAGATACCGACAGCAGAATGATCCCAGCTCCCTTCAAGTGAGAAATGATTCACGCTCTGTAAAAATAAAGCTTGATGCAAGCAGCCCTGTATCCTCTGAAATGAGGACTGCAGCTCTTGAACTTTTAAAAGGACCTTTTTTATTCCAGTTTTTTAGAAAGACTTGCAGGGTTTTACTGTTAGTTTGGATTACCTGTTTCTAGTCAGCTCTCCTGAACAGTATTTTCTGGGAGCACTCTCTCCTGCTCTGGTCTGGCGCTGAATCTGAGCATTAGGAGATTTTAAACTAAGATCCACTTTGGCATCCCCAGTATTGATGTGAATTGTTCTCTTCTCTACTTCAGCCAGATGTTGGTCCTGTCAATAAAGAAGCCTGTAATAGTCAATGCTGCACTCCGACTGTTCCTCTGATGTGTAATCAGAGAGACAGCGTGAGCTTGTGATACCAGAGCATCTTGTCCCTGGCCATCTGCTCTGGGTGCTTTTTGAGGCAGAGAGAAGATCTATTTCCAGACAAGTGGCACTTGCTTTCAGTGGGAGAATCTGGATCTTTAGCAAAAGGTTTTACGTAGACTTGAAATAAAGAAGGGGGAGGGAGCGTGAGTGGGAAAAAATATTTTAGTAACGCTTGTGGTTTACAAGGTCTTATAATATTTCAACAAATGGCACGCACATACCATACAAAGGCAGCTGCAGAAATAACCTTCAGAGAGTTGATACCTCTTTTAATTAATTAATTACTTGACCTGTATAAAAGGACATTCACAGATACGCCAGGAGCCCATGATTTTAGCACAAAATAGTACACTTTTGAAAGTTGGTAGTCCTATCTAAACCCTTTTCCTTGTAGCAACATATCTTATGCAAGGTCGCTCCTCTGAGGCTCTGTCTGCACAGTGGGACTGAGGTCAAGGCCTGGATTTTGCCCTGGGATCTGCTGGGATGAGGTTTGATGAGGAATGCAGTTCTCTCACCCGGAGTTGTCCATCCTCGCCCAAACACCTTGAAAGGACCGGAGCAGCTCATTGCATTTCCCCATGCAGGGAAATAGACTCTCCTGTAAAATCCGGGCTGCTTGCGTGTTCCGTGCCCGCTCCGCAGCGCAGAGCTGCTTTGCGCCTGTTCATGTGCGAGACAGATGAAATGACTCAGCTCCAGGAACTGAAATAATGATTCAACTAAAAGTTTAAACAAAAGTTGCAGGATGGCAAAAAAAGCCTTGTGTGGACTTTCCACTGTTCTAGCAACTACTTATGACCTTTCATACAGTCAGATAAGTGGCTTTATCAGACAAAAACCTGAAGCAGGAACTCAGCTTGTTAACAGAATCACTTGGGTTGCAAGTGACATTTCTTTCCTTCCTTTACAAGCTTGATTGCCACATTTTAAATGGCAACATTTATTCTGAGAAGAGTTGACTGAGATTTTAGCCACATCGTTGATTTATGCACCAGATACCGTCAAATTGTATTTGCGTTAAGGAATGAGCCGTAAGCAGGGAACTGGAAACTGTGGCTTAAAAGGTGAATATCTTCTGGATATCTAGGTTCAGATCTTAGGTCACAGCCTAAAATGAGTATTAACAACTCCTAGAATTCAGTCAAGTAAACCAGTGCACAGTTGGCACTGTTGAGGACAGGACGGAGACTGGCTGGTAAGTCAGGTCGGACTTGTGCATCTGCAGAGCAGTGTACAGCCATATAGAAGAGGTTTGGTTTATCAATTAATTTATTAGATTTATATATTCATCCAGGACTTTGAGCAACCTCATCTAGAGAAAGATATCCCTGCCCATGGCGGGAGGGTTGGACTACCATGATCTTTAAAGGTCCCTTCCAACCCAAACCATTCTATTATTCCTCTCCATTACAGGTACAGCTTCATGAGGAGGAGGACAATGCCAATGTACAGAGTATTTTTATGTTCTTCAGAACTCATTTGGCCCTTTCCAAAAATCCTAAATATTGTCAACTGATCATTGGAATGGATTATATTTCCTCTTTTCTATCTCATTTAGAGAAGGGAAAACTTAAAATATGCAACAAGAGGAATAAGGAAAGCAGGGAAAATGGCAAACTGGTACAGCTGTGCACCTCAGGCAAACCTCAGAATGCTCCCAAATCACAAATCTTTTTCCAAATCATACAGACATGAGTGTTTCTCAGTAAAATGGTTGTCTGGTTTGGGTGGCATGGGAAGAGGGGGTTAGGCTGTAAAAAAAAGTCTATTTTCTTAGATATAATCTTGGAAATAGCTTAAAAATCCAGTTTGAGGTAGTTCCCTGTTTTGGAAAATTGCAACACAAGGAGCCAAAACTTAGCCAAGTTGCATGAAATAGAGAACAGACCTGGATGCTGAAAGGTCCTGGGCAGGCTGTACCAGTAACATAATCTGTAACATAAAGCATATATTATGTAAACATAACATTTACTGTAATGTAAAGTATAGCTGAGAGTGTGCGATAAGTAGAGGGAGAACATTAAGCAGCTTCTGGTGTGTTTACTCTGGAGAAATTGCAAATGGATGTTAGAGAATGTGCTTCATGACTGCCATTTAGATTAGGAAGTCAGGCAGATATGTATTGCTGTAGAAAATACTGAAATGCCAAGACCCTCAGACATTTAGGCAATGTTCTTCTGGGAATCTACAGGATCAAGAAAACCAAGCAGATCCCAGACACCTTCTTTTCCTAAGAATATAACTCACCAGGGCCCTAGGAAAATCAAATCAAGCTGATCACATTGTTGTCTGTGCTGTTTCAGCTCCACAAAGATTCCTTTAAAATACAGTTGCTTCAGCTCCACAAAGATTCCTTTAAAATGCTGTTGCTTGGTTAAAATAATTTCTTTAATATTTTCAGCATCTTTGTGAACAGAAATCCATGGCCTTTCTCATTCCTCAGATCACTTCTGACCTATTTATTTCTTCAAGAGCAGGTATTTTAGCACCATTTTGGTTTCTGCTCTGTCTCTTCTGCCTGTAGACCCAGCAATGCACTTGAGCTTGTTAATTGAGGGGTACGTCTGCAAGTAGTTTCAGGACCGTGATCCTCTAGATAAGGCTCTCCTGGGGCATCCGCATGGAGAGGAAAGCTGGGTGAGTGGTGAGGTAATTAAGTTTCTGCGGGGCCGCTTGGAGCCAGAGCCAGGCTGGTGAGGAAACAGCAATCATTGCTTGGCTCAAGTCAGTCCCATCAGCTCAAAGATGGTAGTTAGAATTGGTGGTACCACAGGGAAGGTGAAATATTTTGCCTATTCTTTCACCGCACTGCCCAGTGAAAGCTGCTGTGTGAAGCTGGGAAAGCTTGCGTGTCAGTCGTGGTAGTAAAGTATGAGCCAAGTACAGAGCCCTGTAATTGGCGTGGAGGAAATAATAAAACATCTTAAATATGATCTAAGAATAATGTAATTCTTAAACCTCCCCATAAATGTAAAACCACGGAAGGGGGGCGTCTCTTCTTAAAGAGGCCTATATTCAATTATTGTGATCAATAATTGTACAAACTGCAGAGTAGACACCAGAAAAAATATTGACCTATCTTAGCAGTGTCTTAGCTCCCAACCAGCCCTAGAAACGCCTGTCTTCCTCTTCTCTTGTCCTGAAGCAGTTTGCATGGTGGGGAAAACTGTCCAGGTGCTGTGGCATCCTCCTGAGTGATCAGCTGATGTCCTTGGAGTCTAAATATCACAAAATTTGGAATAAAATCTGGGACATTAAGTTAGAGCTCATTGCACATTCAGTACCAAAGCCACTGCCCAGCTCGGGCAGGCTGCTGGGTGGGTCCTCCCTGTCCCCATCTGGGAAGAGCAGTGATTGCATCCAGTGCTTTTTGCAGGATGGTGGTACAGGCATGGCGCAGTGCTCTGGGGTTGTGCAGAGGGTAATCTAGGTGCAGGAGATTGAAATCAAAGAACAATCCAGGCTTGAACACTACTTCTTCCCTGATGCTGATTGGGTGGCAAGCATGAAAGGTAGTTACCTGATGTGATGGCAGTTAAAGTCATATCTATGTGGTGCTCGCATAACTAGCCAAAATAATTAGCACCGTGACTTCACAGCTCAGACAGTAACTATATAAGCTGCTTTAGATAATGTGCTGATGTTGTGATGACACAAATTGGTGATGTGTTTTGTGGGAAAGTCAGGCTGACTGCTACTTAACTTGCGCTCTTCTTTGTGATCACCCTTGTTGGGCTTGAGCTCTTGCTTTTCATTTTTCTGAGACTGTGTTAACGATATTGAGGAGACACTGGTATTTCTGATCCTTTCTTCATTTGGACTTAGTCATTTTGCTTTTTATTGTCTATGGAAACTGGTCTATTCTAACACTGTCCTGGCTAGATCTCATTTTGAGCTGATGTTCAAACATACTCTACTGCCATATGAGGCCAGCTAATATTTGCCAAACAGAAGCTGGGCAAGCCACAACGGGCTGGATTTGAATGAGCGAAGTAAAAATGGAAATTACAGGAATGTAATTTTGAATATCTCGGTGAGTCACAATCTGTTTGTTAGCAACAGAATGCCTTTTGGAGACTGTCTGAAAACTTGGGAAGAAGAGTACGGGACATCTCGCTTCACCTTTGCTCACACCGAGTAGACTGTTGTCCTGCTGCGAGACTTTAAAAGACATGTTGCCCAACAAGAGTTGTGCTGGCAGAGTTGAGTTCAGGAACAGGGAAGGAATTGAGTATGTAGCCTTGGACCTTACGCTCCATTGTCTTTTCTAGATAGATCTGTGATATTTAAAGAGAGAGAAGGATTCAGTGCTCTCTGATCTGGAAAAAGTTGTACTTCAATATTAATCTGAAAGTAGATGGGAAGAAGAGCCCTTTCCAAATGAAGGTAGCTTTGTGGTTTATCGTTTAATAATCATCTTATCTTAACAGGGAGCCATAGCATCTGTGTGATGATTAATCTCTGACTCTATTTGGTTACTGAATGTTATTCATTAAAAAAATGGCTTAAAGTAAACATATTGTACTGCCTTGGACAGATTGGGAACAGTTTTGTTTGAAGACCCTATTTCCCTGGCACTTTTCAGTGATAACTGTACGTGAGATACGATTTTTAAAGTATTACCTGGCAGATGTGATTTGTTATCTCTGCCTCCATATCGGCCTTCTGTGCAGAAGCTCTGAGAAAACGCAACCAGCCCACAGCCCGTCTATGTGCCACTCATTGCCGCGTTTGCTCTGACCATGGTCTTCACAGGAACTTCTCTATAGCCACCAAGGACTGTGATTTTTTTAACATGTGCATGGTACTCCCACCCATCCAAAGCATTTGCTTGGAGCAGTTTTGTAAATAGTGAGACTTCTGGGAGTGCAGAGAGTTTTCAGTGNGGCTGGTGAGGAAACAGCAATCATTGCTTGGCTCAAGTCAGTCCCATCAGCTCAAAGATGGTAGTTAGAATTGGTGGTACCACAGGGAAGGTGAAATATTTTGCCTATTCTTTCACCGCACTGCCCAGTGAAAGCTGCTGTGTGAAGCTGGGAAAGCTTGCGTGTCAGTCGTGGTAGTAAAGTATGAGCCAAGTACAGAGCCCTGTAATTGGCGTGGAGGAAATAATAAAACATCTTAAATATGATCTAAGAATAATGTAATTCTTAAACCTCCCCATAAATGTAAAACCACGGAAGGGGGGCGTCTCTTCTTAAAGAGGCCTATATTCAATTATTGTGATCAATAATTGTACAAACTGCAGAGTAGACACCAGAAAAAATATTGACCTATCTTAGCAGTGTCTTAGCTCCCAACCAGCCCTAGAAACGCCTGTCTTCCTCTTCTCTTGTCCTGAAGCAGTTTGCATGGTGGGGAAAACTGTCCAGGTGCTGTGGCATCCTCCTGAGTGATCAGCTGATGTCCTTGGAGTCTAAATATCACAAAATTTGGAATAAAATCTGGGACATTAAGTTAGAGCTCATTGCACATTCAGTACCAAAGCCACTGCCCAGCTCGGGCAGGCTGCTGGGTGGGTCCTCCCTGTCCCCATCTGGGAAGAGCAGTGATTGCATCCAGTGCTTTTTGCAGGATGGTGGTACAGGCATGGCGCAGTGCTCTGGGGTTGTGCAGAGGGTAATCTAGGTGCAGGAGATTGAAATCAAAGAACAATCCAGGCTTGAACACTACTTCTTCCCTGATGCTGATTAGGTGGCAAGCATGAAAGGTAGTTACCTGATGTGATGGCAGTTAAAGTCATATCTATGTGGTGCTCGCATAACTAGCCAAAATAATTAGCACCGTGACTTCACAGCTCAGACAGTAACTATATAAGCTGCTTTAGATAATGTGCTGATGTTGTGATGACACAAATTGGTGATGTGTTTTGTGGGAAAGTCAGGCTGACTGCTACTTAACTTGCGCTCTTCTTTGTGATCACCCTTGTTGGGCTTGATCTCTTGCTTTTCATTTTTCTGAGACTGTGTTAACGATATTGAGGAGACACTGGTATTTCTGATCCTTTCTTCATTTGGACTTAGTCATTTTGCTTTTTATTGTCTATGGAAACTGGTCTATTCTAACACTGTCCTGGCTAGATCTCATTTTGAGCTGATGTTCAAACATACTCTACTGCCATATGAGGCCAGCTAATATTTGCCAAACAGAAGCTGGGCAAGCCACAACGGGCTGGATTTGAATGAGCGAAGTAAAAATGGAAATTACAGGAATGTAATTTTGAATATCTCGGTGAGTCACAATCTGTTTGTTAGCAACAGAATGCCTTTTGGAGACTGTCTGAAAACTTGGGAAGAAGAGTACGGGACATCTCGCTTCACCTTTGCTCACACCGAGTAGACTGTTGTCCTGCTGCGAGACTTTAAAAGACATGTTGCCCAACAAGAGTTGTGCTGGCAGAGTTGAGTTCAGGAACAGGGAAGGAATTGAGTATGTAGCCTTGGACCTTACGCTCCATTGTCTTTTCTAGATAGATCTGTGATATTTAAAGAGAGAGAAGGATTCAGTGCTCTCTGATCTGGAAAAAGTTGTACTTCAATATTAATCTGAAAGTAGATGGGAAGAAGAGCCCTTTCCAAATGAAGGTAGCTTTGTGGTTTATCGTTTAATAATCATCTTATCTTAACAGGGAGCCATAGCATCTGTGTGATGATTAATCTCTGACTCTATTTGGTTACTGAATGTTATTCATTAAAAAAATGGCTTAAAGTAAACATATTGTACTGCCTTGGACAGATTGGGAACAGTTTTGTTTGAAGACCCTATTTCCCTGGCACTTTTCAGTGATAACTGTACGTGAGATACGATTTTTAAAGTATTACCTGGCAGATGTGATTTGTTATCTCTGCCTCCATATCGGCCTTCTGTGCAGAAGCTCTGAGAAAACGCAACCAGCCCACAGCCCGTCTATGTGCCACCCATTGCCGCATTTGCTCTGACCATGGTCTTCAGAGGAACTTCTCTATAGCCACCAAGGACCGTGATTTTTTTAACATGTGCATGGTGCTCCCACCCATCCAAAGCATTTGCTTGGAGCAGTTTTGTAAATAGTGAGACTTCTGGGAGTGCAGAGAGTTTTCAGTGACCTAATGAGGAAGGAAGACACTAACGCCCTAGGTCTGATCCTGTCATTTTTGCTCATGCTCAGAGTGTTCTGTTGACTTGGAGAAACCAGGAGCACAGGCATGACCGGGCCACGCTGCTGATGATACTCCTCTTGGATGTCACATTCCTTTTTGCAATGCAAGGCTGAGACTTTTAGTGAATTCTTTACAAGCTGGTTCATAGTCTCAGTTAAGCAACACATCCATTATTTGTTGAGTTTATTATGACGGTTCCTAGGGACCAAATAAGAGTAGGGCTTAGTTACAGTGGGCATCTGAGCCCCTGCCCGCTGATCAGATTGTATCAGAAGGACAGGCAAGATGGGGAAAGGGCTGGTTGCGAGGACCTTGGTTACAGACTTGGCCCTGTTCTCGTTCAGCAATGCAAGTGCTCGAGTGCTAAGTGAAATGGCAGCCTGATTTCTGCACTCTGTCTGTGTCAATATGGGAGCTGTAGAGAGGAATGCTATGAAGTGTGTGAGAACATGACGTGAATGGAGAGCAGAAGATTGCTCTGTTCCATATTTCCTTTTCTTCTCTTTTTTCCTTCTTTTTTCCCCCTCCTTTCATGCCTGCCACCTTTTTCTGATCTAGCTTCTTTGCGTGTTATCTTTGGAAATCAGCTGGGCTACCTTGGTGAAAAGGTTACTTCCAGGGTGTGATGACTTAGAAACCAAGGCCAGTCCTGGTGAGCAGAGATGGCAGATGTGGATGTGAGACAGGCTGGTGGCTCCCGGGCTCACAGCCTTCCTGAAGGCCAGGGGAACACAGAGGACTGAGGCTGTCATGGGTCTGTAGTACTGTTTGTAGCTGAGTTGGTTTAATTTCTGTAGAGTGAGCACAAAGGCATGCCAGCAGTGTGTGTGGGCCTTGTGTAGGGTAGGTGAGAGAAGCCCTGGTTTTGGGAAAGCCAGACTGCTGGATCCAAGTGCAAATTTTTCATGCGCACATACAAATCTGTGTTTGACACCACTCTCTAGCTGGTGCGGGTCTGGATGAGCGGTAAGGAGGGGGAGCATCCATCAACTTTACAGGGTCGTCCTCTGCTTAGTCCTGTTCAAATGGGGCTCGGTGGTGCACACCACAGTGTCGTGCTGCGACACGCTGCTCAGAGAGCTGGACTGCTCAATATTGCATGAGCACCTGCGGGGCTGTAACAGTCTTCAGGGGAGCTCATGTTCCTTTCATGGCACACAGTGACTAGCATGACTTGGGACCTCATGCCTTGAGCACTTTGGAGACTCTTCTTTTGTACCTCAGGGTGATCCTATCAACAGGTGCAGGGTCACTGTAAAAGGCTTGTTTTGTGGAGTGCTGCTTGCTGCTGCTCTCGCGGCCCAGGGGTTAGGCTGTCAACGTGGTATCCACCCAGCCAAGCCTTCTTTTTCCTCCTACTTTAGAGGCATCCAAGTTCAGCTCCCTGAGGCAGAGCCCATGGACTCAGAGCTGCAAAGGTTCAACTGCTGTGAACTCTGTCCTGATTTTGGCACTTCTCCTTCAGTGTCTAAGGGCTTTTGATGTATAACCTAGGTATGCGCTAGCTAGTGTTACTTGTAGCCAGATCTGCACTTTACAGTTCTTCGGGGATCTGTCCTCCACCTTTGTGTTTTACAGAGTCCTACAGGCTTCACATCTTTTTCACCCTGCTAGCTGTGTTTTACTGTTTCTGCCTTAAAATAGCTTTCTAGACCATGGATGGACTGTGTGCTACAGCACATGCCTCTGGAGGTGCAGCTGGGGGGGTTTATTTTCTGCTTCCCTGCTGTTCCTGCTGCAGAAACACAAAAAGGACCTCCCTGGGGTACCCTGACCACGGAGGAGTGCGCTGAGCTGCTGGGACATGGCTGTTGGGATCCCTTTGGTAGTGCCGGTTGTGTCAAAGTTGTATAGAGAACCCAGTGCTCTTGTGCAGTTGGAGTCAAGATTTGGGTGGGGGCATCTTAACTACAGATTTGCCGTCCTATGAACACTACGGGAGTTTGGGAAGTTTGGCATCTCAGTATGGATACTTCTGGCAGACCATTTTTTTAACAAAGTAATGGCCTTTATTAGCAGCAGACTGAAAGAAAACTTGTAAACTAAAGAGAAAGGAATAAATTGGGAATGGCTTCAATGGAGCCAATGGAAATGGGCAGATGCAAAACAGGAGTCAACAAAGTTGACTTTTGAGTCCAATACTGGACCTTGAGGCTCATCTTCTGGCAGGTTGGGAGGAAGTGGGTTTGTCTCCATTCCTGCTGATCTCCTGCAGAAAAGATACCCGTTTTCTTCTGTTTCTATGGCATCATAACAGCGATCTAAATTGAAGCAGCACATGCCAAGAAGTTATCTTTCCGTGGAGAACTTGTTAAAATGCTTTTTATGGAAGTTTTCCCTATGGTTAGAGATCCTTTCAGGATTTTTCTTTTTAAGGAGCACAGTAAATTACTGTGTGACATCCTCTGCAGCCTGTGCCAATGCCAGCCTGCCTGTCTGAAGGTGGAAACCAGAGGGGCCAGACAGCAGGTCCCCTGAAGCACAGTGCCACCATGTTGGCTGCTTGCAGCCAACCACTGTGGAAGGTGACAGGGTGACACAATGGTTTGACTCATTTTCCAAGCTGGTCCCTTTACGTTATGGAAACTGTTGGCAAAGACTGAAAATTTGGCCCATAACAAAATAAATGGGTAATTGTGGCTGGGTAGTGGGGTTGAGTGTATGTGCATCAGTCAGCATGCCTTTTAAATTTATTTTTTTTTCTTCTATCTGTATTTTAGACCTCTCATTTTATGAACCTTTGGGAGGGAACAAGTGATTTAGGATCTGAAGGACATGTAATTCAATGCCATCCAAAATTCAGTAGCTGCCTGTTGCTGGTGCAGATCTGGAGATGCGGCACATGTGCTCAGAGAGATGGAACATCATGCCATGCTACGTACTTCAGCTGTCCAGGTAAGCAGCTCCCTCCAATCCACACCACAAGTCCTTACACTTCAGGATAATAAAACAAGATGTCCACATAGGTGGTGGTGCTTTGTCAAGAAATTGTCATCAAGAACTGTGTGCACACAAAATATTTGAGGAATTTGCAATGAAAATAAAGGGATAAAGACCTCTGAAGCCAACTGGGAAGTCCAGCATGAAGGAGGGGGGAGCAGAGGTCAGGCACATGGAAAGACACGTGCTCTTCTACCTCGGAGAACAGCAAGTGTCATGTCAGCTCCGTAACAGCGAAGCAGCCTTGCTCTTGAAGGTCAGGCTGTCAAGAGCTGACTTTTTCAAACAGACCAAGATCTTTTTCATGAAGTAAGCCAAACTCCCGCATAAGACCTTTTTTTCAGTTTCGGGGGGGGGGGAAGGGGGAAAGCTGTTTTGATTGGGGCTGTGTAATACAGCATCCTGCCTTAGTCAACATTCAGTACACCTAAGAATTAGGGACAGAAGGCCCTCTGTCCCACTGCACCCAGTGCTTCTGTAAGTGCGAGGAGCTGTGCTATTTACTTGTATTATATGAAGAGAAAACTCTGTAAATCTGTTTCCTTTTCATGTTATGACTATCCCTTGCTCAATGTTTGAGTGTGGGTAATTCTGGTTACAAAATATCTCCTTGCTTACAATTTCCTTATCAAAACTAGAGGGAATCAGAACTCTCATGTGCAATTGTATGGGACCAGGTTAGCACTACTTTCCTGCCAAGAAAGGTGATTTCATCTGCTCATCTTGCTTAAGATTGTCAGCATTGATTGGAAGTCTTAGCTCTACGTTGTCTCAGGTAGATGGCTGACAAGTGAGATGTCCCCATGGTTGAACTTTTTTTATTCCTGGTTTGGCTGCTGGGTAGTTGATTACTGATCATATATATGGTTTTTTGTATCTTCATTTCTCTGTCAGTGAATATGAGACCAGCATTAGTGTCTCCAGGATAAAGTTCTGTAAGGGTCTTAAGGTGGAAAATGCTGGATATGACCTCAGTGGTGACACCACCAAGTTCTGGGGTGTTTCAGAGATGCCAGTGATATGGACTGGGATGGTACAGATGTTCATTATTTGTTCCTTTGCCATCTGCTACGCAACAGGAGCAGCAGGGCTTTTCTACAAAAAGAAAGTTCCACTTTCAGGTCCTTGCGTTGCTGTAGAAAATACAGAGCATCCTCTTTCGCTTTTAGAATGAAATGAACCTAAATAAAGCACCAACTGTGCCATGGCCTCTAGGCTGATGGCCAGTGTCATTATCCTTTAAGGGCATATTAACAGCAACCTTCAGTTGAGAGGTGTTAATTTGTATCTCTCCCATGAGATGCCAGAACGGGGACAAGGCTTGGATCTCTCTTGCGTTGCTCAATGCTGCTGGAGCAGTCAGTGTCAATGGGAAAAATGTTTGTTTTGCTGTTGGCCTGTCTTCTGGACAGGGGTTTGGAGAGGACACAGCAAAGGTAAATGCAAGCTACCAGACAGAAACAACTCTGAGACAGTAGGCTTTCCAGCAGCCAGATGATGTTAATAGATCCCACCCTCCACTGCATGCTTTAGAGAAAGGCACAGTCTTCATAACAGGCCAAATTCACAGACTTCTATTTGCACCATAATCATCTCTGGAAAGAAATTTCTCACTGATTAACATATGCCCAGAAGCATTCGCAATGAATAAGCCTTATAGTTTTGTCTTCAGTGTACCGCAGACATTTGGTCGTATCTTCAGCTGGTGAAAACTGGCATCGCTTTGTTGCCTTTCCAAGTCAATTTACAATGAGTGAAGATTAGTCTTTCTGTTCTCCTTCACATGAAGGTCATGTAACTTTTGTGGCTTTGTGCAATATGTTCTTTCTAAAGAGAAATGAATGTGCAGTTGTCTTTTATTTTGCAATGATCTTCTAAAGTACCCAGTTCAAAGATTGGGCGTGCTTGACACACTTTCCACCCATTTCTTTCAAATTAATAATCCTCTGATGCCTCTCACATGATCTGTTGGTCCTGCGAGGGTTTGAGCTTTGATGAAGGAGGAGTCTTTGAACAACAAGGGAGGACTGGAAAATCTGGGGAACTTCTGTTTTAGAGGCTTTGATATTGTGCTGGTACTCTATCCTACTGTTAGGCTGTTTCAGTATTTCCAGTCTCAGAGGGTCATTTCATAATAGATATGGGAAGGATTCTCACTTGGCTTGTCTGCAGTTAGCTGCTTGGGGAAGACCGTAATAACTTGCCCATTAAGACTACCATTACCTTGTTTTCAACAGGATCAAAGAGGTAGGATGCTTCAAAGGAACAATGTAGAAAGTTGGAGGAGAACCAGCCCCCACTGAGGAAAGGTCTTATCCTAAAGCCTCAGTAAGAGCTGGGAGGCAGACATTTTTCCATCCCTCCCCTTTCTTCTCCGTGATGATTAAGAGCATCAGCTGCTACTCGCTGTGAGCAAAGGTTTAAGAATTTCTTGCACAGATAGTGGAGACATGAGTCGTTCTGCAGGCCTACCAAAATCAGGAGTCAGCTTCCTGCACAGTCAGGCTTTGAGTCAGATCCCCCAGTGTGGCAGGGAAGTGGGTTGTTAGCTGGGTGTCCTCCAGACCTGCCTCCAAAGGGATCCCAAAGATGAGAGCTCAGAGCACTCTAGGAAGCTGGAAGAGTCTCAAAGCATTTGCAGGAACAAACTGACTTGAGAGGGTTTCAGGCACTGCAAGCAATGAGGAGGAAAAGTCCCCTTTGAAAGCCAGAAGAGTTTGGGCTCCAAAAACCAGCAGAGGTTTTCAGGAACCCACTGCCTTTTCTGAGAAGAAAACCACAGAGTTGGAACTATGAATCCACAGCTGCCCCCAAGCTATGGATAAAGGCAGAGTATCTTTAAAGTCCAAGCCCAGCAAGCCTGGCAGGAGTGGTCGAGAGCAGGAAGGGTCCTACAAGACAGAAGCCCAACTGCTTGATGAATGTCAGAGTGGCATCATAAAGTAATGGGGGAAGAAACCAGCAGTTTCACAAGCAGCGGTAGAAATCAGATCTGCTTTCTGACACATCCTTCTGGGCATTCTCTGGGGTTGAGGGAGAGCTCGGTTTATCAGCCTTTCCCCAGTAGTGGCATCAACAGAGACTTTCTGCCCAGTTTGATTCCTAGTTTTCTCAAAATTCATAGGAACTTGGTATTTTGGTGGCTTCTCTTCTTGTTCCAGTTCTGGTTGAAATTGGACAATTCCCAGAGGCAACAGGGCACATGGTGTGACCACACATGTGGGTTGTCTCCCTTATGTATTGGGAGGAAATAGCTGCAGATCACTTTTGTGGTGGAACTTGTCACTTTCATAGGTTTGATCTCCAGGAAGAATCACCTCTAAAGAGAAAAAGGTGACTGCCTTGTGACACAGAGTGCATCTGTCAGTGCTGTTTCACTTTGAGGCAGTCAGTAATTCATCTCAAAGGTCTTGTTTGCACTTGATGCTGCCTCAGAAATCCTGAGTCACTCTTTACCCGAATTCACCCTGGTACATCTGTTTACTCTGTGGTTGTATGATGATTGGGAAAGTCCTCAAGTACAAAGAAAGTTGAAACTGGCTCCTTCCTAAAAACATAGTCCTGCTGCTTTTATAATGAGAAAGCAGGTTAGATGTCACATTCCTTGATAAAACATAACTGGGTGTCAGTCCCAATATTTCTCAGGTGTTGAGATGCAGCTTAGTTTTGCTGTCTGCTTGTGCTCAGGATCTCCTGGCTGTTGAACTTCAGGAGGGCAAACACGGATTTAAACTTCCAAAATGTTAAGTACAAATTACATTTATGTCAAACAGAAACATCTCAGATTACGCTCTCAGTCCCTGCCCTGGAAGTCGTTATAGGTCTGTATCAGTGTGGAAGAACCAAATGAACAATTTTCTTTCCTGTTTTCAGCTTTGAAGGGTGTTTGGGGCCATGTTCAGCTCAGCTCTGGGCTACATTTACTGCTGTCTACATGCATGTCTGTGTCACTTGGATCACTCTGTCTTTGCTGAGGGTTAAGATTGCGTACACAACTGGTTGCTGGGGTCATCTGAAATGCCTTTACGTTTATTCTGTGGTAACTTGGTCACGAATTTAAGCTCTGAAGGGCACCAAGCAATTGCACTTATCAGGAGGAGCCTTGGTGCTCACCTCTTGCTATTGGGCCCGTTCCTAAGTTATCTTTAATCTCAGTCATCTCTAGAGGTCCTGAGAACTTAAAATCAGACAATTGTTTGAGTGTTCATTAAGCTCTAAATACTTAAACAGTGAAACCTCTACAAAAACACCTCTGAAAGCTGAAGAAGAAAAATATAACTGCCTGTAATGACACTTTCCTGCTGGTAGCCATAAATCAGTAGGTTTTTAGTAGCTTTTGATGGGCATCTTAATGGAGCCTATCAATCTGACTGCATTTAAAGTTTCTGCCATTGTTACATTACCCAAGTGATCACAAATCCTGTGGTGACAGAGAACTTAAGAAAGATTTAGCAGAACATGAGTTTAGCTGAAATTCTGATCTGACAACTGTGGTGTCTGTAACCAGCACCAGTAGTGTGCATCTTTCCAGGATGCACAGAGACTACACTGATGCCATTTTGTCTTTTGTGGTAGCTCAACTATTGGTCTTCCCATATCACCTACCTTCATTTTCTACCTGTAGGTAATAACATTCACTCCTGTCATACCTAGCCCAGGAGACATGGAGTAAAAATTCAGATAAAAGAGAAAAACTAGAAAAGCAGTGTATGAGCCAATGTCATCAGAAATTTGGGATGGCAGAAAAATTGGGCAGCCACTGTCACTTCCTGGTCATAGAATGTATTTTCCTCTAGCAATGGATGCAACAGAGCTACTTGAGACTCTCACCCTCTTTGTTTTGCTCCTGTTTCAAAGCTAACAGTAAAGAAAAAAAAGGTATCCATGAACATCCTGTGGCTTAGGAGCTTGAGGAAGCATAAATTGAGTTTTAGACACTTATCTTCAACCAGCTTTCCCAAAGGCTGTTTGAGCTGTAAAGCCCATCCATCACTTTGGCTACTGATGCCAGTGCCACTGCCGGAGAAAGATCAGTCAAGCTGGATTATCAAAGTCAAAGCCAGAGATGGCTCTTGTGGGAAGTGGTTGAGAAAGTCTCATGTCTTAATTCCTCTTTGCGTAGGAAATAAAAAGGGGATTGTGCATGAGGGGTGGGAATGCCCTGTTTCTCATTATCTGAATTCGTGGTCTTGAAAGAGAGGGTGGAGCCCCTGTGCGAAAGATAAATCATATTAACGCAGTTTGTTTCCCTGCTTTTGCCTTCCAGTGCTCTCTTCTGGGAGCTGAAGTCCAGGGGCTTTGCACGTGAACTCCTACGTATGCCTAGTAATAAGGGTGGGTTGGTTTTTCTGATGAGAAAGAGCCAAGCATGGGGAAATGGAAAAAACAGACCCAAAAAGTGGAGTGAAAGCTATTTACTCATAAGAGAGTGACCACCGTGCCTTTAGAGGTGTAAAGGCAGGCCCAGAGCTCCATCCGCATTCAGCAGCGTTGGCTGTGCTCCGGGTGCTGGCTGAGCTGCTGGCTTCGAGAGCCACCACAACGCAGCGCTGTCACTGGGGCTGACAGATTGGCTGTGCACCAGGGAATGGATGTGACCGATGGCATCTGTCCGTGCCGGTGGTGGGGATCCGCTCCTGGGAGCGAATGGCCCTCGCAGCTGAGCATGGGGTGCAGCGGGCTTAGGAGCTGCAGCTTTGGTAGAGCGGGAGGAGGAACGCCTGGAAGTGTCTTTGGGGCATGCGTGGGAGCAGAAGACAGTGATTTGCACTGGTCTGTGAGATGCACTGTGGTGTGATTCAGGCACCAGCCCTGTCTCTTGGCTCGGTTCAGAACATAAAGCAACTCAGAAGCCTTTTTTTTTAAATTATTTTTCCGTTGGAAGCTGGGGCTTTTTGATAGGTATGTGTGTCCCAAAAGCAGCTATTTCTATCAGGACATTTCAGGGCTTTGGGGAGGGTGTGAGGGGGCAGTGTGAGAGATGGAGCCTAAGGAAAATGCTCAGGTTTCGCTAACCAAACCCCCAATTTTCCCACACCTCTACCCCACAGGGAGGATTTCTTGGGGGAATTGCATGTGTGATTCACTTGGATTTTAGGAAAGAAAACTTACCTGGGAACCAGAACGTCCTTCAGAAAAATACCAATAAACCTTTTCTAGTTCCATGAAACATTTCTCGGAAGGCAGGAAACAATTCCCTGCCTCCCTCCCTGTGGTTAAACGAGGCTGAGCAAGATGGGCAAGATGAAGCTTGATGGTGGTGAAGGGCCCCGCGTGCCCTGGGGCTCGTGGGCACAGGCTCTAAGCTGGCAGAAGCCAGCAAGCTCCCACCTACGCCTGCAGTGAACCAGGAACTGCAGCATTGATAACATGTCCCAGCGACAGCTCAGTAAGGTCTGAACAAGAGGATACAGGTATTTGCTAAAGGCCAGGGTCCTAAATCTGTCTTCGGGGGGAACTTTGCACAGAAATCCGCTGAAAACCAAGGAAGTAGCATCCTTTTTTGAACCCATGGGAGAAGGTTCATGTATGTCGATTAAGCAGGTAGGTGAATTTGAATAAAAGAATGGCGCAGCTCAAAATACACAGCTGTAGCTTGCCCTGTGTGGTCGGGTAGTGCCAAGATACTCTCTAAAAAGTTGTTTAAGCTCCTCTGGTAGCAGCCTTTCAGGAGCGCTGACACAAGGCACAACTGCAGTGCAGGTAACGCACTCCCTCCCTCCTGCATAGCTTCATCACTGGCTACTTTGCCCCTCATCAGATTTGATTAAAGGCTCTCAAACTGCATTAAAAATTGAAAGAATGGTGCTATTAATTTTCATGGCTGCTGATTACAGTAGGCATGTCGCATTAGATAGTTCAACGGTCAGGTCAAGCTGCGGTGTCATTATAATGAAAGGGTGAGACGTGCTGTGCGGAGAAAAGCGAGCTGGGCTCTGCTCCGTGGTGACTCCCCCACTCCGGTGGGTCTTGCAGGAGTAGTTTGACTTGTGTGCCCCATGGACGGGACATCACGTCACAGTGAGTGACTTCCATAATTGCTACTGGTGTTGGCTGTCTTGGCAGAGAGGCTGAAGACTGAATGTGCTGCGGGGAATGAGCTCTGGTCTCGGTCTAGCAGAGACCTCTTTAGTTAAGGGTCAGGGTACATGGACAGGCAGCAGTAAAGGGGGAGCTATTATCTGTGGACAGACAGCTGACACCGAGCTGCAAGGCTGCTTATTGCAGTGTATTTAACTGTAATTTAAAATCTGGGTGTGTTTTTAATGCTAAGAAAAAAAAAACAAACTGAAAGAAAGCAACAGGAACAGAGTCTGAAACAAAGGGTTGCAAGAAACGAAATGAGCAGCTTCCAAGAGCTACATGTCAGGGTATTTCTCTGGGTGGAAGGTGGCTTCTTTTCCAGCATTAGCTCTCAGCTTATGCCCCAGTAGTGAGACTGTGAACATTGGACCATGCACTGGCTCTGGCCAACGGCTCACCTTAACCCAGTACCCTGTCCCTGACTGTCACCAATACTTAGAGGAACTGTAAAAGAGAAACTGTTTGTAGCATGATCCTTCCTCTGGCATAACCTCTGGCCCATTGTCCCATGTTCTGGCATCAGCATCCTGATAGTCCCGGTATTTGATATATACCTATCCTGATAGACCTGGTAATTGCAGTGGTTCTAGGTTTGGTTTTGTTTTGTTTTGGGTTTTTTTTTTTGGTGAGAAGTACTGAACACTTGTGCTTTAATCACCATTCTGCCTGTTGTTTCTCTACAGACCTCGGTCACCTCCCCCTGCCATTTCTTTTCTGAGTTGAGGCCTCCCACATGGAGACAGGAGCTGTGCAGTATGTGAAATCACTGCTCAATCCATTCTTCTCCATGTGTCGTCTATCCTTTCCAAGAGGGAATGATGAGACACCCACCCCCCACCCCCAGGAATCATGACTTAGGTGCATCACAGGGTCATTTTTTTATGATGGCTTTAAAAAAGGAAGGCTTTACATTCCTTTTCTCTATCCTTTTGGTAATACATTCTGAGATCCTGCATGCCTTCGTGACCATTCCTGACCCTTGAGCTGGGATTTTTGAAGCACTATCTGCGGCAGCTCTGAGCAAAGTGATAGGTGACTGTGAGAGCAGAAGGAAGCACAGTACTCTCATGAAGTGGAGAACTGCGCACGTAGGTAGACACTTCTTATTTTATACTTTGCCAGCGTATTATT
Source organism: Anarhynchus alexandrinus (assembly GCA_008711295.1). Lineage (NCBI taxonomy): Eukaryota > Metazoa > Chordata > Aves > Charadriiformes > Charadriidae > Anarhynchus > Anarhynchus alexandrinus. The sequence continues at coordinate 243,229 of VUYV01000622.1, read as the reverse complement.
TGTGCTCTCGGAGCATGGCCAGTGTCCCTTTGGTGCACGTCTGCCTTGGAAGTGACCTGACTGCAGCCAGCAAGACAAGCAGAGCATTTCCAGATTGTTGGTCATATTTGAGAACTCTCTGAATTACAGGCTGGTTTGCGTGGACGCTATGCTAGAAAAAAAGAGGAAAGATTGGTTTGAGTTGTAGATTACAAGTGTTTCAGAATGACCTTGCAGTCTCCTGCGTGCGGAGTCAGCCAAGTATCAGACACCGGTGCTGTTAAGTAACGGCAATGTAATCTGGCCCCGGGGTTATTCTGTGTACATCCCCTCCTCATTTTGTGGTTTTGAATTTCCCTAAAACAGTTTTTTCCTAAACTTCAGTGGCGAAGATGAAATCCCCCTTCAATGCACTTTTTTATTCCTCTTTGTAGATGTTATTGTCTTGCTGAGAAAATGAATTTGATCGTGAAATACCATGTTCCCATTTCTCGACTCTTCCCCTCCGTGTCTGGAGACCTCCATCCCCTTTTGTGTATGTTTTGATATAAAACTCTTGTTGGCAGCTCGGATAGGTGTTGTACAGCACGTGTATACATGGGCGTGTGCTACCTATAGACTATACAGCTCCTTCCACTTCACCGAGAACAGGTGGATTTCTACCTGTTTACTCAGAGCTGCAATAAGGACTGGATTTCCAGTTCTTGCTTTTATTTATCTATGTTGCTTTTATTTACCAAAGTACAAGCCCTATTCCTGCTCTGGGAAATTTCCACTGGCTCCACGCATGTAGGGCTTCAGGATTTGACTTTGTCTGTTCCGACCAACCTTGCTGGACAGGGTTATTTTATCCATTTTTATTCAATAACAGAGTTAAGTTGGTAGCTCTGAACTCTCCTCCCCAGGAAGCGGGCTCTGACCCAGCGAACAGCACACCGCGTGGGTGACACGGTTCGGTCTATCACTTGGATTTACTTCTCTCTCTTCTAGGGAGGTGAGCGAGTCCTTGTCAGAAAATAAAAAAGGACAGAAGTGTAAATAGATGTGAGTTAATTTAGATATCTAGGAAATATCTGTAGAATTAAAAAGACTGAAAACTTAAAATGGAATTAGGGAGATGGCAGCAGTACCCCCCAGGCTTTACGCAAGAGGAGCTGTTGCATTTTGGGGAGAAGAGGAGAAAGAAGTGCTGAGGTGTTTAGATGACTGCTCTGTTTTGCTTCGTCACGGAAAGAGGGATTGTATAAAGGGGAAGGCAGGGGGCAGAACGGCTTTTATGTTTGGGCATGGGCCGGGAGAAATAACATGCTGTAAATATTGCAGCTGACACAGCAGAGGCCCATTTGGCCCCGAATATAGGGCAATAAATGCAGTCAGGTGATTCGAGGGTGTTGTGCATAAGTCTGCCAGGTAGTTAGGTGAGAGCCGATCAGGAAATAATTATGGCTGATAAGGGGAGCTTGTAAGGAGGCCAGCACCTTCTGTGACCATGAAAGGTTTTAATGATTAACCGTGATGGAAAAGGTAGAAGCACATTCTCCCCTTTCTTCAAAGTCACACACGGCTGCTCTCCTGCATCATTAACTTCAGCGCTGCCCTAACGAATGGCAGACCGCTGTGCCGGGGCTTCGCTTCTGAGCGTGAACTGGGTTTAATTCAGGGCAGCCTCTGGGATGTGGATGGGGAAGCTGGTTGCTTCGGAGAAGGACACAGGTGGCAAAGTGCCGGGTCTGCCCAGGTGCTGGGATCTCCTGGAGTTGACTCCTGGGGGAACCCATACCGCTCCTGGGGAAACAGTGGGAGATTGCTGTCCCGTGTGTATTGCAAATGAAACCCACCCTGGCAATGGGTTCATGTGTGGATGGGTGACAGAAAGCTGTGGGGCTTGAAAATGGATTTGGGGACAAGATGCAAGAGGGAGGAGAGGGGAAATCTCCTGTGCTTTGAGTAGGTGCAGCAGCATATGGCTCAGGTGCTTCAGGAAGGGTACACCGACACAGACAGTGCAGCTTCCCAGGACCTGGCCTGGATACTGGTTTTGAACATCTTCTTTTTGTTTCCTTATGCAATGATGAAAACAGCAGATGTCAATAAAAACAGCTCCTGCCAACGCGATGTTGAATTGACAGTCTGCGGGTATTCCCCTGCTGCAATTACAGCGCAATATGGCCCTACTGTGTGCTCCGGCGTCCTAGGCTTACACAAGAGAAGAGAGCTATCACCATCAAAACTTTCATTCCCCAGAAGTGGGAGTAGTGGTCCAGACTGGTGGGATCCCATCTTGTAAACCACTTTGGCTCCATTTACAAGGTGCTGTAAGCACAGGCTTGCACCTTGTGGCTATACTGTGGGAAGATGAAGAGGCCACAGACCCTGTTAGGAATATATGATGGTGGTCAGAATAAACGAGATGAGATTTGTATATTCTGGCTCTTTATATTCCTAGCGTTGGCCAAGGGGATGCAAGAATGGGGACCTCGCAGCAAGCTGGCCTTGCCTCTCGTTGGGTCAGCCCTTTGCCACATATCGCAGAGAAAAGTGCCGTCTTTTCGTCTTTTGCATAATGGCTGTTTCTTCTGTCCGCAGCTCCGCCTGTACCAGTGAGGCCAGAGCCGTGCCCGGTGCTTGGCAGGCACCAAACTAGCAGTCTCCAGATTCGCTCCATGTAGGGAACTGGATCTGAATATTAAAACGGTGGTGGTATTAAATATAGACAGTGGGTATGGCGCCGGAGCAGTAGTCTGGATCTTGAATAGAGTTTCCTTTGTAACCTTACTACACAGCTGTTATTATAGTGTTTGTTAATTGATTTTACTTGATTAATGCTAGCTAATTAATTTTTATTAATTAAGTCTCATTTAGTGACTTGTATGGTTAGGCACAGGTGTAAACCTCTGCACAGCCTGTCTGCAATTAGCACAGATTTTTCCTGCTCAGAGTTGCCCCTGGCTGACAAGGTGCAGGCAGGACAAGGTGCTGCCAACCCTGTGGACCAGCCGTGCTGGACCCACGGGGCATGTAAAGGTGTGCCATCAGGCCAGCGGGACTGGGGACAAATCCACGGGCTGCTGTTGGGACTCTCTACAGACTGCGGGTAACCCCTGTATTGGTCTGTGTTGCTGTACGTGTTGGATAACCTTGGCCAAAATACAGACTCCATCATCATTTCTGAGAAAATTACGTCATTAATATATCGTCTGTAATCAATAGGCCATGGCCCTGATTCAGCAAGACACTTAAGTACATGGCTAATATCCATCATGCAGTCTGGTACCTTGATGGGTTGCTTTATTTTTTTCTTTTTAAGAGCCTGCTTTTGCATTTAAAATTGGATTTGTGCTAAACTGAGGCTTTTGTGCCTACAAAGAGCATCAGCCATGGCCTGACCACGAGGTGCCATATGCTCACAGTATAAATAGGATCTCAAAGCTGAGAGATGCCATCATGCAGAGAACAAAAAGCCGAGAAAAGGGAGAGACCATTACCAAGCGGTGTACTTGGCCTCTTGTGGCCCTCCTTACCTGCACAGAAGGTTGATGCAGAGATCACAGATTATGGAGCGGAAGGTGTGAATTTGGTTAAATTGCCTTTGGCTGTCCTTAACGCTGGACGAGCACACAGTGTCCAGGGGATGAGGGGGGAGAGAGGACTTGCTTATGAACGGGCAGAAAAGTGGTTGGTGATTTCTTGCAATACATGCTGGTGGCAAGTAGGAGCTCTGATTTATTTTCCATGTGCAATGTAAATGAATCCTTACAAGGCACTATTTGAATTTTTGTTTTTCTAAACAAACTATTTTTAAAAATCTGTAGTTTTATTTTAAAATGTTTCTTTTTTTTTATCTGAAGGATGAGTTAGGAACAGTTGTGAAGCAATTGTTCATTAGGCTTGTAGCTGGGTTTCATTTATTTTTAATTCTGTTCAGCTTGGATAGCTTTTAATCAGTTTGATACTTATCCTCTCGTCTCACTAATTGTAATTTATTCCATTCAATTGTGTATTTTACAAACATTCATTTCCCCTTGCAGATCTCCTGTAATGACCCCTAGAAAGCTGAGCAAATGGAGGCAGAGAGTTTCGAACCACCTTGAGAACATCTTCTAGTGACCGCCCTGTGTGTTAGGAGCCTGAGTCGTAGCGAGTGGCAGGAGGGCTGCGATCCTCCAACTACTGAGATGATTTTGAGAAATTATCTCTGAACTGTATTTAAGCACTGCAGCAAAGTTCCAATTAAGTAAATGCTTAAGCAGAAGCTTACTTTAAAGCATACCACCAGTCTTGCCCCTACTTGACAAACCATATGCTGGGAGTTCAGTTACTACCCGTAGGCTTAGGGAATGGCTGGAGCCCTTCGCCTGCCGGGAAGCGTTGCCGTAGGCGTGTAGCAAGGAGGGAGAGTCTGAGCTTCAGGTGTTGAGCTGGTCTCACCTGGAATTATTCTGTTGACTGGGTGGGAAGTGGTGTGATTTATGCACCCATCAGAGGTACTCAGCAATGGTTTGGCTTTGTTTATTATTGCAGCACCAAGCGAAGAACCGTGGGGCCTCAAGGTCACCTCCCTGCAGGCGGCCATGTCTGGCCATGGGCTGTGTCTCTGTGGTAGGTTGCAGGGAGATAGAAACTTCCCCAAGTCGCTGAGGTTTCAGCAGAGTAGCACCAGGGCTTGGTGGCTGAAGAGTGATAAACCCTGCACTGAGCCATGCTGAGAGCAGAGGTTCAGCCCCAACATGGAACCCCAGCATGGGGGTGGGTGGAGTCCTGCGAGCACAAGCATACGGTTTTTGGGTCACAGCCATAAAGTCAGAGCTTGGTCACACATCATGGACCAGCTCTGTACTCCCTTCAAATGACCCCCTTGCTGTGACCTGCTTTGATTAGGGCCTGATTCTGACGTGAGCGGAGTCAATGGAGAGGTCAGCACTGACTTTGCCCAACTGCTGCAGACTTGGGCTCTCTGCTGAGCTTCTCCGAGGAGCTGCAGTGCTGACAGCATTGCTGATGGCTGCCAAATAAACTATTTTCTATCCCAGCCTCACGCCATCATCATCCCTGCTCAGCAGTCCAGTCTCCCTGGTTACACAAGCGCAGAGCTAGGACAGGCACGGCGCAATTTTGCCTTACGTTCATCGATCCTGGCTTAGTGCTCGGTGTTTAACATGACAAAAGGCTGTTTGCAAAGTCATGGCAATTAAGTTCTCTAACTGTCCTATTTTTTTAGAGGAGCTGTGTCTCTGGCATATAAGTGGGTCACAAAAGTAGTCTGTTTAGCACTGTCCCTTTTTTAAAGGCAAAGCGGACTTGTTGCAGCTCCACAGGTGAGACCAACAAGATCCTCAGTGGGAGTGGCCCAGGCAAACCCTCAATAAACAGGGTCAGCCTGATCTTCATGTCCAGTTGATGGCCATGTTGCATTCCTCTTGCAGAGCGCAGCTGGTGAAAATCTCTGAAATGGCAGAGATAACAACTGATAATTTAGGGAACAGATTATAGAGCGCTAGCTGGAAGTCAGTCAGGAAGCTGTAGGATGCTCCTGTACTCCTACAACACAACAGCAACAGGCAGACCACTGCCTGCATGTGCTGCTAAAAAGATACCTGTGGCTCCAGTGGATCGTTCCACCCAGGCATGGCTTGTCTTCAGTGCACTTCAAAGCTGGGACTCGGAGACTTTAGGCATCTTGCCTTCTGCTCCCAGCCATGACTGTCCGATTGCTATGCTTGTAAGGACTAGAGAAACTGTGAGGCAGTGGGAGCTGGACATAGAGCACTTGTGGAACAGCTTTGCCAGAACTTGTCTTGAACCACTTTATGGTCCCAATCTGATCCTGGATTGTGCTCATATGGGAACTACACCCTGCCCAGCTTTGCTCTGCCATGGCACAAGGAAGAGAGATCTACTTAGCACCAAACCCTGCCTCCTTTCCCAGGAAACCGTTTTGTCTGGTGGTACTGACTGCTGCAAGGGTTAGCATGCCTCAGAGGCCTAAAGCAGAGCTTGCAGCCCCTTGAGTTTTGTGGAGTTTGAGGATCTCTCTTCAGCGTGCATAAAACCAAATTAAAAAATCAAAAGCCATCCTGCCCCAGGGCCAGCTGTTCTTGCAGCACCCTGTCACCCCACTGCTTCCCACCACACCACCCGGCAGAGCCAGCACAGCCAAGGCACTCTCGGTTCCTCTCTTGTGGGAAGGATCTAAGGTGGTTTTGCAGCGATGAGCGCTTCCCTGGGGGAACTACGCATAGGGAGCTACGGTCATTTTGCTCGTAGCTGGAGCTGATAGCTGAGCTGAAACCAAATGATTCAGGGTTTGGAGAGTGATTCAGAGTCAGGCTCTGGGAGAAGCTCCTCTAACTCTGTGTTCAGCTAAATCCAAGGGCATTGCTCTGGCTTGGTACTCAAGGTAGCAGTTTTATCTCCATTGGTTCATCTCCTGAAGTGGTCAGACATGGTGTGATGTATCCTGGGATAGATAGTTTAGTTTACATGTAGATTAATTCGCTATTGTTCCAGTACCTTGGCTTCTGTGTGCCATCTTCCTAAGATTTCAGTGGCCTTGGGGTCAAGCACCTAACGATGATGGGTAAGGGGTCCCTCCACTGCTTAACACAAGTCTAGAAATACACCTTAGTTGATGGATGGATTTAGAAGCTGAAATCAATCCCCTGCTGCTTTTTATTTAGCCAAGCATTCCTGCTGAAGCACCAAAGTGTTAAAGGAAAGTGACCTTCTGTGGGCTATGGGAGGTTGGGCCACCAGGATGAAGTTTGGGCAACAGTGGAAGCATTAAACATGAAGGGCTCAGAGCCTTGTGTCACAGTTGGACATGGCTCATGTTGACCTTGCTGAGAGCTGTTTGGTGCTGTGTGCTGGGGGGCAGTGTCTGTGTCATAGCTGGCACCAGCTGTCGAGCAGTTGTAAAGTCAAAACTAGAAAAGCACCATAGAGCCAGAAGGGCTTTTTGAGCCCTCTAAGCATCCCCTCCTTCACAGTGTGGAGGCACAAGCTAAGACCGGACAGGAGGGGCTAATTCTGTAGTAAAGAGGAAATGCTTTGTTTTTGAGCCTGACAGCCTTCAAAGCTTTCACAGGGCTGGAATTTGCCTTAAAAATGGGGAAAGAGATGATTTCCCTGGATTAATATTTCCCCAAACTTGGTTCAGTATGCCTATGGTTCAGAATAGATCTGGTTGTTTTTATTTGGTTGAGAAGTTAGGAAAGCCTGGCATGGCTGGACATGAAGTCATGCATTCATGGTGTTTATGAATTCTCTTGTGAATGTATGGAAAACGTGTATCATTTAAATTCCTAGTGCTGGAAATAGTGCAAATAAATGACTGTGAGTCAGGAGAAGGTGAATCAGTGTAAGTTAGCTCTACTGCAAATCATTTAAGAGAACAGACATGACATGGGCAATTATTTGGCTAATTAGAGCAGACCTTTGAGCGTTGAAATCCAGAGTTTTCAAAGGCGCCTAGCAGAATTAGGTGCCTAAGTCCTTCTGCTATCAGTGGGAGGTGGATACGTCCTTCCTTTAAATGCTCAGCTTAGCAGAATACCCGAGGTATTCTATTCAGATGTTAAGGGAGCAGCGTTTCCCCTGGGTGCACGGGCAGTGTGTTCCTACCAAGAGGGACAGAACGCCTTTAGACAGAGACCTACAGCCTGAACGAGCCTCTGCTAATGCCCATTTCAGTTCTCCACTCATGCTGGAGCCTAGCAGAAGGACTTCAGGTGCTCGCCAGAGAGTGTGAGTGGGAAGAACTCTCTTGCCCCAAGAGCATGATGTGTGCAGTGTGGTCTAAGGGTGTCAGCTCTGCCCCTAGCCCTTGCCAACACCGCTTGGAGAGGACGTCTAAATGCATGAGCAATGGCACTGCCCAGCATAAAATGCGGGAGGGGAGACAGTCCCATGTGAGAGGTTAGACAGAATTAAGATGGTTTCTGTTTGCTCCGCTGATGTGCTGATGTGCCTATTGATTTCCACCCCACTTCCCCACTCCTGCGGGGAGTCTGCATGGACTGGGGCTGCGGATGTCAGCCAGGCAAGAGTTAAATGCAGTCGTGGAGCTGTTGGCTCACCTTTGAAAGCATAGTGGGAGACATGTACCTCTGATCTTGTAAAGGATCCTGTTTTCTTGCTGGCAGCACAGCCTGCTCCAATTAGAATACAAGGACTGAAACAAGGCCTGGAGTCAGTCTGTCCCCTGCTGCGGTGGTGGCACTGTCACTGCTTTTGTGGTAAGTAGGGCAATTTCAGTGCCAGTCACCTCCCTGAATACAGCCTTGCAAAGACATGTGCAAAGTCATTGATTTTTCCTTAGCCCCAGCGTGTTTTCCCTCTGTGAGACTGTGGAGCTGGCAGGACAGCCCTGCCTGCAGAGGATTTGCTTCCATTTGGGCTCCAGCCAGGCAAGACAGGAATCCTAAGTGCTCACTGCTTTTGTGGCTCATCTAGAGCAGCAAAGCTTGGTGCTTTCTCCTCCAGTTCACCCTCTCAGCACAGAGATGGCCCAGGGGAATTGTTTGCTGTTTTTTCTATTAAGTGGGTTTACCCGGGGGAGGCAAAGGAAGAGCAGAAGCATCTTCATCAAACAGGTGTGATGGTCACGTCTTGAAGGCCTGGCAAAGGCTGTTGCATGAGGCAGCATGGGGACACAAGCACCAGAGACAGAAGCATTACCTGGGACGCTACACTCTCTACCTCAAAGTACCTTCATGTGGTGGGCCAGGAATCAAGGCAAGGGGGCTGCAGTGATGTAAGGCCACAGTGGAAGTGAGCAGCAGGCTTGGGAACTCGGTCACGTTCCCAAATGGAAAGGTGCTCTGGTGTTGCAGAGTCTTCCCATGCTGCTTCTGTTCCCAGGAGCTTTTCAGGCCAGTAGTAATGTCTCTGTAAGTGACAGGCCTTGATGAGACCCTCTTTGACAGACTTGTTAAGGCCATGTCTTGAAGCCACGTACAAATCTAGCATCCTTTGGCAATAAATTATGGATCAGGGAATTGTACTGTAGGAGAACCAACTCCGAAGGCTGCCAGAGGGTGCCAGGAGCTTGTTGAGAAGAGTAATCTCAGCCTGACCTGAGATCCCTGCTCAGGAATCATTTGCTGCCCTAATAATAGGCAGGACCCCACTGAGGTCCTGTGCTGTGTTACGCAGAAGGTCATCCAACGCATCTTCCAAAACCAAGACTCCTAGTTGCTCCTAGGGAATGAAGCCCAGGCTGCCCGGGTCTCCCTGGCTGTGCATGTTTCCCAGTAAGAGACCTGTGCCCAGTTATGCCATCAAATTCCTGCGTGGCTCACGGGTCCCAGCTTGGGAATTCAGTGGCTAGAATGGACCGAGCGGCTTATTTGAAATCCCCACGCACCACTCTGTAATTAAGAACAAGAGAGAGTTTTGCTATTAATTAGCTTTCATTGACCCACTTTTGACCCTCTAAAGGCTGTTACGGTGCATCAGGTCTCTGAGAAGGCATGTCATCCTCTCTGGGGAGAGATTAGTCTTCATTACTGCTTCTGCATTAGCCTGGCGCTCTTCGTTAGTTTCTCATTAACGTTCTGGCAGATTGGAGCTGCCAACTGAGGAAGTAACATTCACACAGAACATTGTTAGGAAAATACAGCGCTTTCATGTGGTACAGTAATGTCCCAGGGCACTGCTGCCCAGGCATCGTGGAAAGGCCCTGGCTGTTGCAGATGGGCTGGTAGCAGCAAATGATGGTCAGCGATAGCATGGCATGTGCAGCAGGTCATGTTAAACCATATCGGTTTTGTTCCTCTCTTCGCTTAGACTGGTGACTCCCTTGATTGTCTCATCCGCATGTTGTTTTAAGCCACTGGAGTCTCTGGGTCCTGCTTCTGTTGAGTTCCCACTGCCTCCCATCGCAGAGCAGCCCCTGCTCAGCTCCATAGAAGGATGCAGGTGTAACACTGGGGACTAATTAAGGCATGAGTCCAGGTTTCTGAAGTCCTATTAATGAGGATACAACCCTGGGGTTTTTCACCCAGGATGAGAGGGGAGGAATCCAGTGGAGGCTGCCTCACTGATATTTTGCCAAAGTAAGGAGCAAGTGGAGATCCTCCAGCAGGTAGCCTTAAAATCAATTGCAACTTTTATTTGTCAAAAGAAAGGTCAGCACCAAGAAATCACATTGTTTTGCTGTTCTGTGACCTCCCTGTGGCATCTAAATTAGGAGAGGGGCTTCAGTTAGTTTCCCCTGACCACACTCACATGATATTGCAAAAGTTTGCTTGGCTGTTGTCTGTGCCGTGGTCCTGCTACGAGAACAACACTGCTAACAAGGAATGATGGTACGGTGTTTGTTGCGAGTCCCAGCCACAGGTCACAGAGAGCTTCTGCTCTGCCAAAGGGGTGACCCTCACAGCCCCTTCTGCAGGGGGATAAAATGAATAATTTCTAGTGACTTGCAGGGAGTCAGTGAATGAGTCAGTGGACAAGTCAAGAGGCCAGGTCTCCCGGCTCCCAGGGCTGTCTGATGTACTCAGCTCTAGACTTTGAAGAGCAGAGCACATTGTGGGAGTCACCTGGAAGTGGTGTTACAAACGTAGAAGTGCAGCCTGCTGTTCTCGTGCAGCTGCTTCAGGATCCCACGAATCATTATCCAGAAGTGATTCATTTCTTTACAAGTGCATTCATTTCTTTACAATGAGATATGTATCAGGGTTACAGCAGTCTGTTGCAATGTTACGTTAAGTTTCATTGAAAGTCTAAGGTCCTGGATCGTCTCTTTTCAAAAGCACATTGTAGTTGCTGAAAGAACCTGCTAAATGCAGCCCTTGAAGGCTCTAAAATTCAAAGGGAAATAAAGAGAAACAAAAACATTTATTTAAAAAACTCCACACCGTTGCTTTTAGATTTCTTGCGCGTGCATTTGAAACGTTTGAGACTGTTAGTAATATTGCTGGTAGAGGCTGCTCTGTGAATTTGTGAATGGGTTGCAAGTGTCAGTGGCTGGCTAGATTAGAAGCGCATGGTGATCTGACTCACCCAGTGGCCTTGGGCTATGGTGGCCCTGTCCTTTCGATTGGACCAGAAAAGAGCAACCCCTGGCTTTCCGTGGGGTCAGACAGAGCTGTGAGACAGAGCCAAGGACCTGTGCAGGTGGGAGGTGCGAGTGGGCCCACCTGCGTTACCCAGGGCTATGGCTCTGGGCACAAGCAAGTGCTTGGGATTGGGACCTTTTTATTCTGAGCAGCGAAGGTAGTGGTCAACACCCCAGGGTAAGTACTCAAACACAAGGCCATTTTCACTCAGGCACCAGAATGAATTAAGCTGTAGTATGCCCATGGATCTTACTTATCTGTTTGGGAAGAGGAAAGTCATCAAAATATAGGCAATCCCTTCCCAAAGCGCTTGTAGCTTGAAGGGTGTAACACCTCAACGCCAGTTAGACTGGGGTAATGCAGGATAGACGGGAAGGAATTACATGTCTCAGTGTCACTGGCAATAACTTGCCTCTGGTGGAACAAGAACCTGGAAAGCTGGGGAGAAAGTTGCAAGAGAAGTGTAGCGACTGTTTGGTCAGCTGGCCTGAGGAAGCTCAAAAATATGAGAAGTGCCTGTGTAAACATGGGACATGTTGCCCACGAGGGAACCTGAATGGAACTGAATCCAGTTTCAAGCTATTTCTTCCTTTCTTCACCTCCTTGGAGTGCCCCGGGGCTTTGCGGTTGCTTTGTAAAATTGTCGTTGGTGCAGGTACTTGGGACTTTTCAGGGTGTGCAAACATAATCTTCAAATCTGTTGCTTGGATTCAAAGTTTCGGTGTTTGGACACATCAGCTATGTGGTATGTTCCTAATCTCCAAGTGGATGAGGGTAGTTCTGGTGATCAGGTTGGAGAGGTAAATACTCTCACCGCTACATATTTCAATGTTACTTTGAACAAAGGGCTAAAAAAATGTGATTTATTGTCTCAGCAAACATTCCTGCCAGGGAACATATTTGCTAGATGGTTGGTGAAAAGCTAGATGTGAAGGGATGTGAACTCACTCCAAGGTAATTTTGTTTGCACATTTCAAATACATGATTACAAATAATTTTGCTTTCTGCTCTCTGTGCCCCAGTGGAAGCTGTGCACTAACTGGGGGAAATGAGATTCCTGCCAGACTCGAACAAAACTTAACCTCTGTCTTAGCCTAAGATAAAGGACTGGACTCATTCAAACGGGGGTTGGGAAGACAGGGCCTTTTGCTCATGGAAGACAGAGCTTTTCCAGTGGTAGAGTGCTGTCCAGGACTCAAGGGTAGTTTGAAATGCTGCTGCAATGCTCAGTGGGAATTTTGGAGGAACCTTTCGTCAGCTGCAGTTCCCATGGTGCTGAACTGGTTCACCCCTTTCCCGGGGATGGAGGCTGTGTTTGGCAGATCACCAGCTGTGTTGTGTCATGGGGCGAGAGAGAGACAATAGAAGGCAAGGCAGGCAAGCCACAATTTCCACAAAATATCCTGGCCATCTTTCGATAAGTGAATAGTTCTTGGAGGGCATTTTTTCGTAAACTAACGTAGTATAAAAAAGTCCCGTCCATACTTTTCCTATTCACGCCTACTGCAATGGAAAACTTCTGATCACGCCTACCTGTTAGTGGCATTGTATTAATTACTGTAACATCCTAAGCCACTGATCATCAAATGCAGTCAATTTTGGTCATTGCAGGTATTTTCCCATTAAAAGAGAGCCTTCGCCCTAATGGGGTAACAGTCACAACATTAGAAAAAGATTTAAAAAATCCCTCCATGAGATGAAATACGCAGCTGGAAGGGGTAGAAATAGCACTGGCAGAGGAGATGCTGGAATAAGGACTTGTCAGGCGGGAGTTGTTGAGATGCGGGTGTAGGTGTGGAGAGAGGAGAGCTGCTACATCTCCCGGTTGAAGATTAGGTAAAGGCAGCGTGTGTCAGAGATGTCTAGACAAGGTGGAAAACTTATTAGAAGGACTGGGGAGAAAAAAAAAANAAAAAAAAAAAAAAGAAAGGGAGAAGAAAGAAGAGAAACAGAAAGCCAGCAGATTGCATGATTATACACTGCCTAAGGAAGACAGGTTGAGATTATATAATTCTCTGGGGAAACTCTACATGAAACAATTATATGTTCAATTAGGTGCACTATGTTAGGGTTTTTCAATTTAAAAAAAAAAAGGGTTGAATGCTCAAAAAAAGTGTGGAGGAGGGTAGTAAAGTGCTGAGCTGAAAACCTTTTTAAAAATCTTTATATATACTGCGTAGTGGGGGAGAAAGAGACAGCACAGAAAAGGATGCGTTTGACACGTGTCAGAGATATCAACAGCTCCAGTGACAATTTTAAGGAAATTAAATGGAAATTAAAGGGAAGCGTTTTACAGCAGAAGTCCCAAAAGCACTTAAAAATATAGAACATCAGAAAAGCTCAGCGTCTGTCAGCAGTGGGGGATCAGCTCCTTTCATGACCAGCATGCTAAGCTCGGAGGGACGAGCCTGCGTCAGCTCTGAGACACCAGGACTCGATCTGATGCACATCAAAAGCTGTGCCAGAGTGCAGGAGAACCTCTAGGGCAAAACAGCTCCTTCCAGCAGGCAAAAGCTCTTGAACCCCAGCATCATCTAGGGATGAAGGGAAAGGATTGGGACTCATGGGTACTGATTTATCAATTTTGTGACTTCTCTAATTCTTCAGCTTAGCTGGTCAGAGGAGCTCATAAGATCATAATGTTTTCATGGGGTTGTTCTCCTTATTGCCCCATTCTTTTTGCTGCCCTGCTCCAGGGGGTTGAGGAGTGACCCCAGCCTCTGGCTGTGCTCTTCAATCTCACCTCAAGGTGACTTTCAGGGCATCAAGCTTTTTGATGCTCTTCTCAACTGCCTGCTCTTGGAGTGCAATGTGCCATCTGGAAGGCAGGGCACCACAAGGAAGTGTGTTATGAAGCAACTGGAACCGAGACTTTGCAAGCACAGCTTGACTTCCTTATTTCAGTTTCTCATGGTCTTGCAGGGTGTTGGGTGTGCCTGGTGGTCTTCCACTAGAAGTCAACCGGCGCTTGGCTGTCATCACTTAGCCTTAACACCACGTGGCATCTCTTCCGTCAGGACTGTGCTTTCTTTCATTTCTCTGCCTCACTCTCATTTCAGTCTCTGTCCATCTCATGGGTATTTTCATCCTTCTCAGTTCTGCCACGCCGGTGACAGAAGCAGGCATGATATGACACCACCGTCACTTCTTTTGGACTCCGGCTGCCTACATGATCCAGAAGATCAGGCAGCATGTGTAGCCTGACACAGAGAGGTCCCACAGAGACGCACATCAGCGTCTAAGCAGGAGAAGAACAGTGAGTGTGTTGTGTAAGGAAGTGAGAGAAAAAAGACACTAGCATGTTTTCATTTCCTCAGGAACACATCCCAAAAAAACCCCACAAGAGGGTGAGTCATCCACAGAGGATATTGGCCTCTCTGAGTTGCAGCTGCTAGTTTTTAATTCTATAATTTTAATTTACCAGGCAAATAAAATAAAAGAGAGAAGGAATGATTGGATAGGATGCGTATCATTGTCTCTCTGTAGGATTCTTCCTTTTCCAGCATGAATACATGAGATTGGCTGTTGGATCTCAGGTCTTTGAGCTATGAGTTGGTTATGCACAGGTGAAGTTTGTGCAAACACAACTGCAGGCTTCAAGTTCAGCTTTGTGGGATCATATAAGATCATATGATTGGTGAAAACAGTGAAAAAGATAGTTAATATTTTCTCTTTTTGCTTTTGAACGAAGGCCTATGTACAAAGCCCAGGCAATACAAAACTGGGAGGAGTGGCTGATACGCCAGATGGTCGTGCTGCCATCCAGCGGGACCTGGACAGACTGGAGAAATGGGCCAACAGGAGCCTCATGCAGTTGAACGAGGGGAAGTGCGAAGTCCTGTCCTTGGGGAGGAACAACCCCACGTACCAGCCCAGGCTGTGGGCTGCTCAGCTGGAAAGCAGCTGTGCAGAGGAAGGACTTGGGGGTCCTGGTGGACACCAAGTTGAACATGAGCCAGCAATGTGCCTCCATGGCAAAGGCCACAACTGGCATCCTGGGCTGCATTAGGCAGAGCATTGCCAACAGTGGAGGAGGTTATCCTTCGCCTTCCCTTGGCACTGGTGAGACATACCTGGGGTGGTGTCACCAGTGCTGGACTCCCAGTGTGAGAGAGACATGGACAAACCGGAATGAGTCAAAGGTAGGGTCAAGATTAAGGGGTTGGAGTATCTAGTATATGAGGAGAGGCTGAGAGAGTTGGGGTTGTTTGGTCTGGAGAAGGGAAGGCTCCGGGGGATCCTATCAATGGACACAAACTGAAATACAGGAAATTGCATTTAAACATGAGAAAAAAACTCACTGTGAGGGTGGTCAAATGTGGGAACAGGTTGTCCAGAGCAGTGGTAGAGATATTGGAGATATTCAGAACCTGACTGGACAGGATCCTGAGCAACTTGCTCTATGTGACCCTGCTCTGAGGGTCACATAGATGATCTACAGAGCACCCTTCTGGCCTCGGTAATTCAGCAATTTTATTCCTGGTTTTTACTGCTAAATGAATTATTCAGCTGTCAGTGAGTTGAGATGATCTAGTAAAGAACTGAAGCGGTTCTGTGTTTAGCATGAAGCTTCCACTGGGCTGGTGTGGATTAGCTGAGTCAGACCACCAGTCTGTTAACTGGATAAACATCCATCTTCCATTTCTGCCAAGGCCATTCCTTTGGCACACTCTGAGCAGTAGAAAGTCAAGTGCTGTAGTGCAGAGCAAACCCAGAGAGATGTTATGATCTCTTAATTCTAGGAACTGTTTTTGTTAGATGAATAACTAATGGAAGAGCAAGGCTGTAGCAAGATTTTTTCCATCTGTCAGGTCAGAACCTCTTCAGATATCAGCCATCTCCTACTCTCAGGCTTGGCTGGAGTGAGCACAGAAGGTAGTTTTTCAGGGCTCATGCCACGAGGCATAAGGAGTTGGTTGCAGACACAGCAAGGGACATTTGCAAAACGGCACCAATACTTCAAATACTAACTTAAACTATCTCACTGAAGAAGGAAGCAAGGTGGGAAGAAAAGGAAGGCCAGTATTGTGAATATTCAATTTGGTTATAGCTTGTATTGTTGATCTAATAGAAATCCTGCTTGTTTTCCCAATGGCTGGTACGACTTGGAGGCTGGGATTTCAAGGTCTTACTCCATTAGCGATAATGGGAGGATGGGACTGAGTTTTAATGCCTGGCACCTTCTTCAGGGCGGTAAGGGAAGTAGTTTCAAGATATGGTCATAGTCCAGGGGTCTCAGGAAGGAGAGGGCAAGGAAGTCTTAAAGATGAGGCTGTAATCATGAAAACAAAAGTCAGGTGGGACTGCCTTAAGGTACAGGCAAGTCAAAGGCTCTGCAATACCAATTGCTCAAGCAGCCAAATCTGGGCTCTTTGGTACTAAACTGATGCCTTAGCAAATGGACAAGAATGGAAACCAACCAGCACCTGCCTTGGAAGATTTTGCACTTCCTAGCCTAAGCCAGCCTGGAATGAACTGAAAGTGGCTGAGAGCAAAGTTCCCTCTGTTGTTCTAGGCTTTTCCACTATCATATTTTCTTTAAGGCCACCTCTGTTTCTTTCTGCTCTTTATTGAGATATCCAAGCTAGTGGCATAGGAGGAGCAGAGATAAGGGGTGGGTTTGGCAATTGTGCTTCTAAAAATCTCCAAGAAAGACCTGTGAAAACATGAAGATTCTCAGTAAAATACCTTTTTTTTTCTTTCTTTTTGGAAAGCCAGGGAAATTATGAAAAATAGCTCTGCAAGACCCTCTTCATCTTCGTCTGCTCTCTTTGGGCATAAGACAAAATGGCTTTCTGAATGCAATTTAAAGTTGGAATGCAATGTCCCCATTACCCTGCCCCCTCCAACTTAATTGAGATAAAGCACAAACTACTTTACTCACACTAGTGTTTGAGAGCCAAGGACTGCCTTGTGGTTAAGACAGATTTGTCCAACGGCCTCTTTCTCAGTCCCAGCTCTGCCAGCAGCAGTCTGTGGCAGTGGCAAATACTGTTTCCCTGCTATGGGAATGCACTTCTATATGATTTTCCCTGGACTATACTCTTGTGTCATTAAAGCTAATCCTGTCCTTTGAATATGTTATTGAATCAGATTCTTGTTTTTCTCTTTATTAATCATACATACTGAATCAGAATGGCAGCCTCTCACCCCATCTGGCTTTTCTTTGTAGATTCAGACTTAATTTCCTTCTGAAAATACGAAATATTTCCAGTGGCTGCAGCAGTAGGAAATGGTGGTACCCTCACAGCCGTGGCAATCAGGGTGTAAAAAGATGCCAGTACGACATTGCTGTCTAACCTACTGCTGTTATTTCTGATAGCGCTAACAGTGCTGTCAGAGAAAACCAGAGCAAGTAGAAAAGACGTTATTCAGTCTAGAAAGAAAATTGTGATGGTCAGGGATTGATTGAAAGTTCCTCCTGCAAAACATCTCCTAGCCTACTCTGCTGTCTCATCTGCAGCCTCAGTGGGGTGTCAGGCAAGACCTGGACGTTAATGAACACAAGGAGGCTTGAATGTGGCAACTGTTAATTGCAAATAACTGTGGGAGTGGCGATGCCAAGATTGTCACTGTAATGCCAAAAGGATCCAACTGGAGTGCTTAAAATTCAGACATGTAGGACTGTATTTGGAGCCCGTTCTCACCTCTCACGGTAGCTCTATGCAAACCCTGCTGGATTATCATCACTCTTCAAAACTAGGCACACTTTTGAAGTTCCTAAATCCAGGTAGAATTTTAGGATTTTTTTCCTGTCTAAACACCGGTTGTCTCTGGCAGCTCCCCTTTTGTGTGCTGGTGTCCCGTCTTACACCTGAGGCTGTTGAAGATCCTCCGCAGTGTGCCCCGACTCCTGCGCAGCGCCGAATGGCCTTGCAGATCACATCATTCCTGCCTGGCTGGGGAGGTGCAGGGAGCTGGCGATAAAGCGAGCTGGCATGGCTGGGGAAGCAGTGACTTGTCTGTCTTGGGCCTTGAAATACCTGTTCAGGGCACTACTGATTCCAGAAAACGCTGTTCCCTTGGATGGGAGTAAATTAATATACAAAAATCCCTCCCTAGTGGCTGATACCCAATGTACCGTGTTTATACTTTTCTGTTGGCCTCGATGTTTTATGTACAGTTCCAGCATAATTTTTGCATAACGTAGAATTGCACCAAATGGCTCTTCCCTCAAAGTAGTTAGTGTGATCCTCAAAGTAGTTAGTGTGCTCCTGCATGAGCTGGCCCCGGGCAGTGGAAGATCATAGATAGACCAGGGGAAAACCTGGCAGGGTGATTTCATTGGCTTCACGTTGAATTAATCCTCTGGGGACTTGAAGGAAAATGTGAAGTGTTGCCAAGACTTGAGGTCAGAGCGGAGTTCGAGGGATGAGTCCCTGCCTGAATCGAGTCATGGCTCCCTTACTCTGCCCTCTGTAAACCTGTGCGTGAGTCCACATACTTTAAACGTTGTTCAAGAGAGGCAATATCCCCGGAGGCATGTGTGCAGTACACACAGCGTATCCGGTGGGGGTGGATGGAAAGGTCCACAGAGCACACGGGACTCCTCCTGCAGTAACCACAGGCCATTACGAGCGTCCTTGTTCTTGCTCAAGAAGCGAGTTGTCACCGGAGGAGGAGATTGCTAAGTGTTTGCGAGGGTTAAAAGTGGAATGGAAATCAGGGCTGGACCCAGCCTCTTCTCTGCCTGAAGTGCTGGATTTGAGATAAGTGGATGTCAAATCTCCCTCACAGCTGTTGCGTCAGGAACAAAATGTTGGGTTTCTCCCCATTAATTTAGCCAGCCAGACCCCTGACTTTCCACCAGGGTCACATTAAATTCGCAATCAAAGGGCTTTGCAAGTATCCGGAGCCACAACCTGCAAACCTCTCGCTGGAAGCACGCCTTCATTCTGCTCTGAGGCAGTGAGGATCTCCCCAAAATATGCAGTCTTCTGGTGGCTGCTCGTGGACAGGAAGGATCACACAAGGGCCCCATCCTGGCATAGCTCTCTGCCTTTTGGGTGCAAAAGATATCTTTCAAAATACTGTTAAAAGCCCCATTTTCTCTTTCATGGGGAATTTGGAGAGTTCTGATTTTTTTTTTCCTCTTTTTTTCTTGAAAGCAAAACAAAACCTTAAAGTTGGATTTCTGGTGAAGAGCATTGCAAAAATAATAGAGGCCATCTCATTTCAATTGCATTTTTTTCCTAGAAAACTCTCAAAAGTAAACAATTCAAATGTACCTTTAAAATACAGAAATGCTGGCTTTGTACAAGGGTGTCCAAGAGGTGGTTTCTGTTTCGATTTTTGAGCTGAAAATGTAAAAATCATCTTTATGCAAAACAGTGGGCTTTTGGTGAATCGACCTTGTCCTGCCCAGACAGTTGGTATAGGTCAGGCTTTGAGGAAGCCAGCCTTGCTGTGGGCAGCCACTGCTTCAGCACCGCTTGGGCTATTGCCTTCATCTTNCAAGAGCTGGACTTGCTGCTGGGTGTTGCTTCCTAAGGCAAAGGGGTCCTGGGACACTCTCAGTTAACTCTGAGAGATGGAGGAGGCTGAGTAATCAGCAGGGTAGTGGGAAATTTGGCAAGAGGGGCCTGGGAGGCTTTGGGAAGATTGGGAGCAGCTGAGATACCCCTGGCAGAGTGAAATGCCTCCTAGCAGGGGACCGTGGGTTACTCTCAGCACCTGAGCTGAGTTGAGGTTTGATTTTAGGACAAGATTTGGAAGCAAGTTGAAGGGTAAAGCATAAAGCAGTGGCTGGGAGAGAAGGAGGTGGTTTGTGCTTGGCTGGTGCTGCTTTCCCCAGCTCCAGGAGAGCCTGGGGCCAGGAGAATCGTGGTAAGTGTGGTGTTGCTGTGCTCACCAGCCCTATTGTGCTAGCCTGCTGTCTGAAAAGACGTTTTCCAGTTTATCCAAAAAGCAGCATGTTCCTTGGAAGAAGGGACTTGTTGAAGTTGCTCAGCAGGGATGCGGCAAGGAGGGGCTGGAGCCAGGCAGCAGGTCTGCTGCACTCGGGAACGTGTGAATCTGTTTGTTTGTCTGTGTTAAGCATCTTTGTGTGTAATTAGCTCCACAAGGCAGATGAAACTCGGTTGTGTCTCAGCCACACGGTTGTGTTTTTGCTTTGGGACAGCCGTCTGTAAGGCAGCAATGCTTTGCTGTTCTAGCAGGCTCTCAAATTGGTGGGCAGCGCTACCTATGTTTTGGGAAGGGAAGGAGCTGAATTTGCACAAAGGCTCGGGGATGAGATGGTATCCCAAAACCCAGAAGACATGTACCAGTACTAGCACTGGTGGAGCAGCTCTGGTCTGCAAAGGTGTTCTCTCCCACACTGCTGCCGGGCCTGTTCCCAAGTGTAAATTAGCCATTCGTGGACCCGTTGGTGTGGCCTGGGGACAGGAGGAAGAAATGATGTCTGTGACTAGTTAATGGCATGGGTGTTCTGGAAGGGGATGAAGGAGAAGGTGGAAGTTGATGGAGTTGCTCTGTGCTCATCACTGCAAGTTTGTGGGCTCATAAGGAAGCGTGCAGTACTGCAAGGGACTGGCTTGTCCATCAGGCCAGGGATGGCTGCATTTGCCATAACTTTGGTCTTTGGTACAGAGTTATGGCTGGGGGAGAGCTGCTTCCTCGATCATGCTCAGCTCCTGAAAGTGGCGTGCAAGTGACTTTGGTCTGGCAAATCTCCCTGACCTTCCCCAATTCCTCTACCTCGTGCTGAGGGCGAGAGCACAGACACTGGGAAGTAGGATCTGGCACCAAGTGGGTTCTTGCATCTGTGTGTGCTTCAAGTGCCCTGTCTTCAGTGTTTGTGCTGAACGTGTGCGTAGGTCTCCAGCATCCCATACAAAGGGAAGGAGAACTAATGTTAACTAGGGATCTTGAACGCAGGTTGAACAATTGCAGCTGAGTTTCCTCTTAGGAGAGCTCAGGAGCTGCAGGGGATGATGCTGAGTGTGAGGAACAAGCCTTTAATTCACTGACATGCATTTCTGCTCTAACAGTGTCTCAGTGTGACATGTTTTATTCCTTTAGTGGCCTGTGGCTGCCCAGTAGAGCAGAGGGCTTCTGGGGTGCTTTGTTCTGGTGCCTTACCCAGGCTGGGCATCCCTCAGCAGCAGAGCTTGCCTGGGGCTGGGAGCTGCTGGAGGGCAGGGCAGAGAGGTGTCTGCTGGCAAGTAGTGGGCATCAGTAGCCACTTTCCGACAGGCATCTCCTGAAGGTGCGGAAAAAGGGGCAGGGGGGAATGGACTAGCTTGTGATTTGAGGAAACGTGAAGATTTCCAGCAACTGTTTCTTGGATTTCATGCCCATGCTCATTTGGGCTGCCACATGTTGCAGGGTCAGAGGAATATCAAAGCTTTAAAAAAGTGTAGTGCTTGTGGGCTGAGTTAGAGGAGCGTGCAAAGTCAACCCCCATGTATGTGGCTAAAGGACCCGAATCAAAGAATTCATTGTGTAACTTGTGTTTCTGCACATAAGTAGATATTTCTGTATTTGGTGCGGGGAGAAAAAAAAAACCCAGTGTGAACACAAGAGAATCTGATAAGGCTGATCTCAAAAGAAAATGTGGAATATGAAGTTATCTTAAGTGTCTCTAGTGCTGTATTTGTACTTGCTGACTTTTGAGGTAAAAAGGAGACAATATGGTACCTCTGGTGGAAAAAAAAAAATAATAAAGGACACTTAAAGAATGGCGCTTTTAAGTGTATGGGCCAACCTGGAAGTATTAAGACAGTGGCAAAGTACTGAGATGCCAGCTGAAGAGGCAGGTGACTTTGACCAACCTCTCTTCTCCCAAGTGAATCTTTCTGAAACACTGGAGACCCTTATATCTGGAAATACTCAGCCCTCACAATTGGCCTTGCATGTCACTAGAAGGAAAATAGTACAGCTTTTTAGCAGGTTAATCCACTTCTCATGGAGAATGAAGGAATTCTTTCTAAACCTCAAAATGTCAGTCTTCACGGCTGGCCAAGAAGCTGGAGCTAAGTGATAAATGGGGCAGATTTCTGTTTTGTAGTGTTCTTCCCAATGCTGTAAAGAGTTTTGTGCATTTTGTTTTGTGTAGGTGTTTTTGTTTTGTTGGGTTTTTTGTTTTTTAAGGACCAAACTGCTCAAATCTGAATTTGGGAACAGGTTTAGTCAAAAAGTAGTATTGGTGCCGATGGAAATATCCACCAGAAAAAACTGTTTTCATGGGTTTTGTTTTTCAAACAACTGTTTTGCTTCTAGATGGTGCTTTAAGTTTTCTTAAATTTGTGGCTTAATCAAAGCCACTTTGCCTGTTTCTGCTTTGGACTGTGGGACGCGTCTTTGTTAGCTGAGCTGCAGAAGCAGCAAATGTCACTGGGACATGGAAGGGGCTAGAAGGTTTAGAAAGAAAATGCAGCCTCCTGCATTCATAGGGTTGGTTGTGTTGACTTTTTCTGCACCCCCAAATAAACTCCTTATTCCTACAGCAAGTCAGCATGAGCCAAGAGGGGACTGGTGCTCTCTGTAGCTGGGTTTCACAGCAGCTGTTCATGCAGCTCTACTGAAATGTTTGAGCTTTGCGGAGCAAATCTACTAGAAGTGAAGGGCAGTAGGAAATGGCTTGTATACGTGGATGCTGTTGCCATCTGCTGCAAGAGGTAGGGCTGCTCTGCCAGGTCATGAGCACTGTGCTAATAATGCCAGGTGAGATGCCTTGGCCTGGCAGGAGGTCGTTGCATTGGTGAGGCTGGATATTAGCATCCTGACTGCAGAGGAATCCTGCTTGTCTGCTGACTGTTCATGGCATGGGAAGTATCAGTACCTGAGACCCTTCTTAGAGTACAGAGAAGTCAGAGCTGGAGACCTGGAGTGTGTTAAGCTGCCTTTATTTCCACGTAAGCCTGTTGAGAGTGTCACACTATCAAGCAAAGACATACCAAGGAGGAGAGGTTATTAAAACATGTTTCAAAAATACCTGAAAGTCGAGCATATTTGGATTTTAATGATCAGATTTGTAGGACTTGATGCCTCCTCAGGCTATGGTGGAGGAATGTAGCCATCCCATTCACCCACTGGTGCAGCAGGTCCAGCTGCTTTGTGGTCCCACCAGGCTCTTGCCATAGAGATGTCCTCTTCTGGGGTCCCACAGAGCTGCACCAAGGCCAAGCCGTGGTCACGGTGGGGGTGCTGCTGCTTTATGGAGCTGATGCTGCAAGCCAAAGTGCTCTACAGTGAAAATACCAGACTAGATTTCTCCACAACAGCAACCTGCCCTATATAATTGTGGCTGCCTTGTTTTGGGGAGGGAACAGCATGGTGCTGGGGCTGCGTGGACTGGGGCATGGGGACAGTGCAGCTGCAGGTTGAAGCTCAGCCTCAGTGTCTTCACCCATCTGGAGTTCACCTCTCATTTCTTCTGAAATGTACTGAGAAGAGCCCTTGTTCCCTGTGGTCCTCAATCTTCCAGTCAAGAGTTTGAAGAGCACTACTCTGCCTCTCCAGCAGGATGGGTCCCACTAGCTTGACCTCACTTGAAGCCACTTCATCCCTTGCCAAAGCTGCCACCATCTGTGGGGTCACCTCAACAGATTGACACCTTCTCTTGAACTTCTATGCTCCTGGGTGACTTTTCTTGGAAGGATTTGAGCCTGTTGCCTGAGATGAGTGCATGAATGAGTTGAACAGGCTGTTCTAACTTGTCAGCTATGTCCCCTCATCTGCAAAGGATGCTGAGGGCTGGCTCACCAGCCCCCAGCTCCAACCTCTCTACTTCCTCCGCAAGGGAAGAAAATCCATGTGGAGGGGAACATGCCACCATTTTCTTCTCACAACAGACATTCGGATCTAGTCCAGCACAGCAAACTACAATTATTGTGTAGGTCAGGAGCCATAGAGCTGTTATGGGCCACACAACAATCCTTGTAACTCAGCATAACCGGGGGTGGAGGTGGGTAACTTGGAGGAGTCAAAATGGAGCTCAGTAGAGAGCAGCATGAACAATACCGAGGTGTTTCTGCATACTCACATTTCACCTGAAGCTCTCCAAAGCAGATGCCAAGATGTGGTGCCTGCTTGGCTTATGGTGCAGGGGGCAGCAGGGAAGGTTTTGTCTTTAAAAAGACGGTCAGGCAGTTTCTGAGGTTCATTTTGAGTGTTTTGTTCCTCAGACAGAGATCCTGGGACTGGAGATCGAGTTATTTGAAGCAAATCTTGAAGAGCTTTCTCAGACTCTGTAAACCAAGCAGGGACAAATAAAACCACTCACTGATTCTGATTAGAGAGAGCTTTGAATTCAATTGAAATGTGAATAATACTAGGTCTAATTTTCTAGCTTGTGGCATGAACTCAGAACCCCTCAGACACCTGAAAGTAGGACTAGGCATAGCGAAACACTAACTAGGCATAGGAAAGCACTAACTAAAGTTATCTGCTTCAGCATGTAAATTATTTATCCTGCTTATAAAAAAGCTGGTTCTCTCCAGCAAGTTGCTTATTCCTATTTTTAAGTTGTGGGGGTGGTTTGAACTGTGCGCTGCTCTGAGTCAGGCATCAGATGTCCCCAATGAGCAGATAAGCCGACTTCTGCACGGTGAGCTGGTGTGACCACAGTGCCTCGGGCCGCACAGTGCCAGGGAGGTACTGGTCGTGGTATCTGTCACGGAGCATTTCTACGGGGCAAAAGCAGTGTGACATACGTTAGAGCAAGTGTATGCTTAGCCTGCATAAACCATTTGCCTTTAACCTCAGAGATCTGCTTGAAGCCATCAGAAAGTGACAGAAGTTTCCCAGGGTGTGGGTGGTAGAGCTGGCTCCCCTTAACCACAGGCTGGAACAAAGGTTGGCCCAAGCAACCCTGGTGGTGAAAACTGGACAGCCCCATGTCTCTGGGCTTTGCAAGGGTCATTTCATGGTGCAGAGTGATCTCCTCTGTAGCTGGAGAGTTCTTGCTGGCTATTTTGGATGATGAGTTCAGTCCCTCTGAGCAACTTTGTCACCGCGTGTCAGCAGTTTTTGTGAGATGGGCCGACTGGCTTCTGTGCTTGGTGCCTCTGTCACAGGGGTTTTGATGCAAATTGAATGAAAAGGATGAAAGCCCTGCTCCAAAGAGCTGTAAAGTGTACAGTCTTGTCTCCTCCTCCAATTACCAGTGGGCTCCATCCGTGGCCTTCATCTTCCCAGGCTCCTGGTAGGTCCTGGAGCCATAACCTGTTCCTGGCTAAGTGCATGGCATGGGGTGACTATTCACTGGGTGTGATCGATGGGGGTGTGGGGAAGGGATTTCTCCACTCAGATGCCTTTCTTCCTGTCTTTTGCTGCAGTCTCAGTCTCCCATGGCAGCTGAGGTTTAAACACCCGGTGCTGAACGTTATGGGGAAATCTGTCTCTCATCCAGACAGTCAGCTTTATGGTGTTTACCTTAAATGTCCTTATAATGTCTTCTGTTAAGAGTTCAAGCCCGAGGTAATAGCTGTAACTTAAATTTATTCCCAAAGAATTACTTGGTGATGATATTTTGGTCATCAGCAGTGTTTTAATTGAAAGCCTTAAGAGGGAACTGCGCCATAACACTGCTATCTCGATGACTGTGCTCTGTCCCCACGAGCTCCCCGCCGGAGCGGCTCTCGCAGCGGGCTCGGCTCGGCTCAGCGTGCTGCTGGCTCTCCGAGAGCTGGAACGGAGCGCTCGGCCACCACGCTGATCCAAGCGCTCGCGTTTGGCAGAGGCACAGCCTGTTTCTAAAACCGTCTCCGAGATAGTTTTGCATGGGTTTGCATCTCCCAGACGGACGAGCCGGGTGGTATTTTATATGGTGTCATTGTTTGTTTAGCTAATGAAGTAGGAAAAAACAAAGAGCTGGGATCCTTGGCTCTACGAAACAGCTGTCAACAAGCAGCCCTGACAGAGCAGAGGAGCAGGGACCTAGAAGCTAGGGCACTGAACCAGGGCTCTGAGGGATGCTTTTGATTCCTGACTCAATGCAGTCATGGATGAAACGCAGAAAAGGATGCCTCAGCCCAAAAAGAGGAGGGAGAAGCTGGGAGCTGCGTGCTTTTGCTGGTTGTCTCCCAGGGAGCAATTGCTGCAGTGGTGTGTGGTGGAGACCAGCTTTTGTCTGCCGCTGCCTGCCTGGAGCGAACGTGACCCACTTCTGCAAATGTTTCCAAAGTCTTCTTTCTGGAAGGACTTGCCCACAGAAGTGTGGTTTCCCTCCCTTGTGGCTCGTGCCCTACCACGTAATGGGGGGCAGTTCCTTTAGTTGTTGTTATCTGGTGCTGAGGCCAGTGAGAAGCTCCTGCCTGGAGGCGCTCTGCTGGAGAGTAGAAAGCACAAGGAAAACAATAAAATGTCTTCCTGCATCCCCCCTTTAGTTTGCCATTTTGACTTCAGACGCAAGCTGCCATCGTTTCCACATGGAGCAGCCACATGAAAAGCACCACTAAACAGTTCTCTGCAAGAAACACAGCAGCTAAATATATTTAATCTGTGGGTATTGTTCATCTTGGCTTTAATTTCCTGTTCTCAAAAGGTTTAGGAATTTAAATCCATGAATCATTACTGAAGCTGTTAATGCTTGGAGCCTTTTTCAAAAATGGAGATAAAGGAGCTGATATTAATACCAGCTTAGCATGAATTCAGCCAGAACAACTCTGTGAGAAGTTCACTGCCATCCTAGAGATACCTCTTGGTTTCTAACCACGATGAAAGCTGCTAAGAAGTGAGTAGGTGGATGAGATCATTCTCCCCCAGGTAAATAGGATGCTTCCATTTAAAACAAAACAAAACAAAAAAGTCTCTGGAAAGTTACGGGCTGCATCATCCCCATCTGGAGACCTCTAGAGCGCTGTACTGTTCCTCTGTTTCTAAAATTGCAGCATTTATTCAAGCAGTGACTTCTTCAGAGGGTAGTCATGAGATTTCACTGGGGCTGGAGGTCAGGCACTTGCTCATATTGGATAAAAGATTGGAAGAAAACTTTGCTCAGTTCCATCTAGCTGGGCTTTCAGGCTCCTGCTTTTATACTTGCAGGATGTAAGCATCCTCCCAAAGTCCTGACCTCAACAGGCTCCCATATACCTCAGAAGCAAGGTCTGGCTGTGAGATGCTTCAGTGGAGGATGTGGCTTCCATTTCTCTGGAGACTGAAGAGGATTTAGGGCAAATCAAGTCATTCATCTTCTTTCAAGAGCCTGGTTTGGTTGCAAGACCACTCCAGGCTTCCTTTGAATCCTCTGAGATTGAACCCTGAAGCTCAAAACAGAAAATCCAGGAGAAGTTATAGAAAGGTCCCAACTAATGACTATAGTCAGAAGTTAAACGAAAACTATGCAAGGGCTAGTTTTTTATTTTCACTTTGACTGGATTTTAGTTCTGGAATGCCATAAAAGTAGAGAATTATTCAGGTGGGGAGTGACTTCTGGTGGTCTTCTAGTCCAATCCCCTACTTGCAGCTGAGCCAACTGCCTGGTTGATAGTGTTCATAGACTGCAGAAGAAGATGCCTACTCCTTTCTTGTTTGGTTTGTATCTTTGGGTAGCACAGAAGCAGAAAAACCTACAAGGCAGCTGCAGGAACACATTTGGAAGGAACAAGCTTGGTCCTCCTTAGCAAGTTTGCTCTAATGATTGCTCTTTCCAGGAAGGAGGAGAAATGGCCTTGCTTCTAGCATCTTCCTTCCTCTGCTTCCCTCAGGAAAGGGAAGGCCCTGGTGTAGAGGAGGTAGTCCTGCTTCATCTTGCTCCCTGCACTGGTGGTGTGCTGGAGAGCTGCTGCTCATTGAGGTGGGGAATTGTTTTCTGTGTGTGTTCGTGCTATGACTGAGAGTTCTTGCTGTCGAACAAGCGTATGGTGGAAGGAAGGGTGGGGAGGGGGGGGACAAAAATCACAGCAGTGTGTTGTGGCAGTTCAGGAACATGCTGGCTTGCAAAGGTGCTGGATGTCCGGCGATGCTGCACCAAGTCACTCTGTTGTCCTAATGTTGATAGAGCTGCAGCAGTTTTGTGCCAAGTGAAAGTGGAGTCCTGTTTGGGAAAAACTGCAATATTTGTTTATATACATGAAAATGTAGCTGAAGTCTAAAGAGAAATGGACACATTCCTACAAATACAGCTGTAATTTACATTTCCCTCCTCTAAAACTTTTGTCTTTAAAATGTCTTAGTCCCACAAAGCAAAATGCTAAGAAATGCACACCCTGAGAGCCCGCAGCTTCTAGTACCAAAAATGGTAGCTGAGTCTGAATACCTGATGGCATTCAGCACAATTGCTGCTGCTCTCCTTTCACCTAAGCGCCCGTGAGCCCATGCTGGGCAGTTTGGATTCGCTCTGAACTGGCAGAGCCCCGTGGCATGCTTTTTCCCAATGAGCTGCTTATAAGGAAAAGGCCTCTGTCCCCTTTTTGTCTCTGTTCTCCATCATCAATTAGCTTGAGTCTCTGAGGCTGCAGCCCATGACCGCATCTTTTCCTTTCACAGAGCGCTCTGGAGCCACTCCTGCTCCTGGAACAAGCACTCTCAGAGCCAGAAAGCATCAGGCTCCGTCTGAGCCTCTGGGGCTGTCTCTCCATCTGTTTGTTTAATGACGCGCAGCAGCCTCATCTCTGACTTTGCACCCTCAGGACAATAATCCACTCTGATGTTCAGGCCAGCCAGCTATTCTTCCGAGACGAGACTGCGGCTGGTGCACTGTAGGTCAGAGATGGTTTAAAATTCTTTTTCTGAATTGTTTTATGGCTCAAAACGTTGCTCTGAGATGTGCAGGAGACACAGAAAGCTCACACAAGTTTGCTTGCTTGTTTTCTGCCGAAGGACTGGGTGAGCCTCAAAATCCAGATACAGTTGATGTATACAGTTGCTAATACTTGATCTGGTGGGGAGGGCACCAGCTTGAAGGTTGGGAGCTGAGAACTTTGATACAGCTCCGATGCGCGGCCTTGGCCTAGCACCTTTGCTCTCCTTTTCTCCCTTTGGTGCTGGCGTAGCGTGATCTGCTCAGATCCTTTGAGGTAGGACAGAGGCATGAAAGTTTGCAGAGTTGTTACCGTTCTGTAAAGCTGAATGTCGAATCACAATGATGGTGATTTAAAAATAGCGCTGATTTTTAGAAGCTTGCAGTTTTGTGAAGCGGTGAGGGGCAAGCGACTTGCTGTCACAATCCAGAACCACCAGGATCAGGAAGTATCTATAGCAAAATGGACCTGCCGGGGTGGCTTGGAGCTGCCCTGTATCCTGTGAACACTGTGTGGTTAATAGAGGAAGGAACAAAATTTAAAAAAAAACAAAAAAAACACCAACAAACAAACAAAGAAAACCAACAAAACCAAAAAACAACTGAAAGGGCAGACTGGCTTGAGATACGCTACTTTGTAGTAGGTGCTTAGAAGAACCCATACCTGGGATAGAGGGGGCAGCAGGTGAGCACAAGTAGGGCAGTGGTGCCAAATGATGTCTGAAGGAAGTTGGCCCCTGAAATCACTGAGCGAGAGTGGCAAAGCTTTAGGAAAAAGAGACCTTGGTAAAATGCAAGTTTCAAAATCTTCCTTTGCTCTAAGTGCCTTGTTCCTGTGGCCTTTTTTTTTGTGAGAAAGGGGCGTAGTTCCTCTCTGTGAAGAAACTCAGGCGTCAGAAGGGAAGAGTGGCAGGGACCGTATCCTCTTGGCGATGCCCAGGTGGTACTAGTCCAAGTGAAATACCCCCCAAGAAAGGAAGGCTCCACCAGAGGTGTTCTTTCAGTTTAGTGCCCCATTAAATAAGGGGAAACATCATTCTCCTTCTGGGATGGAATGAGGGAAATATTTGGCTTTCCCATAATCCATTGCTAGCTCTCTTGTTTTGTTTCGGAGGTGGAGGTCGTGTGTGGTATTTCCAGCTTGTTGCACCTCACATCGCATTTCACAGGTAGACCAAAGAGGTTACCCAAATAGTCTGGTTCTGTGCCGAGTCCTTGTGCAAAGTGGGGTCCTGTTCTGCCACTTGCAATCCAGGCTCAGGGCACTGTGAGCCAGACTTTCTGAAGCAGGTGATATGACCCCAAGGTTTTTTTGCAAGCTCCAGGTGGTCTTGACTCATCATGGGACCAGAAGACGCTTCAGGGGCCTTAAAGAATGAGCCCGGGGCTGGGATGGTGGGGGGAGCTAGTCTACCTGTCATGCCATTGAGAAACTCGGACCAGCCAAATATCCACATCTGAACATCTGCAGTTGCTGGCAAAGGCAGTGCCAGGCCAGATGACACGCAAGCCCTGAATTACAGAGACAGATGGAGCTGGGTAAGAGGGAGGCATGGATCAGAGGAGAGCAGCAGCTGATACGTGCAGGAATCCTTCTCCAGGGTGAAAGAGCAGGAGCAATTTCCTTTCCAGAGCCAGTCGTTACCCAGCGTGGTGCTGAGCACAGTGGGTACCCTTCATGCAAAGTCACCAACAGTGCATTAACAAAAGCCCTAACAAAGAATAAGGCGGGCTTATCGCTCACTGAGGAGCCGCAGCGATGCCAAAAGAGCCACGTAGCACGTGTCTGCATGCACCCACCCGTGTAACTGAGGGATGTGTGCCCAGGGCAGGGTGGCCTGCTCGGGTCTGGTGTCTTGAGAGGCTTCGGTACAAAAGGTTCTCTTGATTTGCTTGAGCCTGTGTTCGGTCAAGGAGCTTGATTTCAGTGAAACAAGGTCAAACCCTCCTAGAATAAAGAGTTATTTTGAGAGTGATTTTTTGAATGCTTCAGTTGATTCCATTGAGTGGGATCTGGTTTGTTGATTTATTTTTTTTTCTTAATGAAAGTGGAAACTCAACCTAAACTTGAACGTTTTAAGATGCTTCCATTTAGGAAATCCCTAATTGATAATGAAAGTCAGAGCTATTGAAGTATTTCCCTGCTGTACCTTGGTGAAGGGGCCTCAGAGCCCTGGAGAAAGCAGGATGGTGCTTGCTTGCAGTGCCTTTGGAGTGGGAAGGGCCATGGATGCGTGGGAGCCCTTCCACTTCCATAGCACAGCATCTTATGGAGTTTATCCACCGGCAGACTGTGCAATCAGCCTTTCAAATTCTCCCATTTGCATCCCGGTAATAGCGGAACAAGGCAGTTTTCTCCATTATAAAAATCTCCCTCTGCTCCGCCTTATTCAGAGGTGTTCAGGAAATCTGGCTCTTTCCCCTCCTCTCCCCCTGCTCCCCCAAAGTGCTTTTCTTTCTCCAAAAGCAGCGTGTTGTGTCTTTCTCTCGCCCCAGCAGATGGATTTGGATGATTGTATGTGCTCAGGGTTATTGCCGCTACCTGCTATTTTAGCAGGAAAAGCCCCCGCGTGCGGAAGAGAACAAAGCCCAAGGATTCCCGAGGTCTCCATTGATGCAGAAGGCACCGAGCGGAGTGTGAAAGAAATGACAGAAGCGCAGCAAGATCCTCCTCCATCCCTCCCCCTCCCTCGCCCTCCGATTCAAGGAGCAGGGGCTGGTTTGTGAATGAGGAGCCGAAACCCGTTCAGACGGAACAAATAACCGATAAAGGCGCACAATAGCGGCCGCTCGCAAGCTGAAGTCAGCAACGAAAAGGTAGCGGTTCTCAAGAGGGGGCTTATTTCCTGATGAGTCATTGGTGCGTGACAGATGGAAGGAACTAATAAAATATTACGGACTTGCAGAGCTTTGATCTTCCAGCCTTCCCCCCCCCCTCCCCTTTTTCCCAAGGGTGTGGGCTGTGTTGTCGAAATGAATAGGGTGGAAATCTCATTTGGAAAAGGCTACCCTGGCAGCCGTGGCTTGTGGAGAGGAGGTCAGGAGCCCCAGTCCAGCACCATGCTTCGGGGGGTGCTGGGTTTTAACCCCAGTGTGTTTTCATAGCCTTTGAAGCACCTGTACCCCTTCCTGTTCTGTTGATGCCGGTGCATCTTTCGGCCTGCTTACAGGTCTGCCGGAGCAGGGCTGGGATGAGAATAGCCATTTTGCAGCTTTGCACTTATTTTGCCGGTTCTGGACTATGTGCAAGAAAGAATAAAATGCATTTCTGGGTCAAATGCTCTCGTCTTCTAACTTCTGTTCCAACTGCTGCAGCTCCCAGGGACCCAGCAGCACTGAGCTGGGGCTCTTGGCAGCCCTCAGCTTTGAATTTATTTTTGTCTTACTGTGACTAATCTTTAGGGTGAATAGGTTTAAGTTTTTTCTCTGGGGCTGTGATGCACAGAAATTTGTTCTGTTTATGGAGAAGTCACTACGGTAAGAGCCCCCAGCCCTGGGGCTCGAATGCGAGGAGCATAAGCGTTGGCTGTGTGCAGCGTCACCTCCCTGGACAGAGAGAGCTCCCCTTGAGTTCAGGTTGTCTTTCTGCTGTTGCCTATCAGCCTGGCTCTCGCCATACAAACGAAGGAGTGTTAGCATAGGGCTTTCTTGCTGCACAGGATTGAGCTGTGTTTATTATTTAGGGGTTGAGGGTTTTTTTCCCCTCCCCTTAACAAGGGGTGTCTGTGAGTTCCTCTCTTGAAAATGCATTTCTTCGTTAAATCATCCAGTCTGGCTCTGTTCAGAATTGCTTCTTTCCTGAGCTCCTGCCTTGGTCCTGCCATCACCCCATGCCTCTTCTAAGCAGCTGTCCCCTGCTCCACCTTACCATGACAATTCTGTCACGGCCACCACTTGATCTTGCACAGGCAGCTGGTCCACATCTCGACCACTGGTGGATGTCCCAGGCTTTGCAGCTTCTGCCTTGCCCCCTCCTGCAAGCCAAGGTAGAAACCTGCCTCCACAGTGTATCCATAACTCCCTGTTGTCCGCTCCTCGTTTTGCTGGTTGCAACCTGTGGGAATGGGTGTTCTGTCCGTGAAATGATGGAGTTGGGATGTCTTGTGTGCACATGGGCTTTGGCTCTGCTGGTCTCCCTCCTCCCTGAGATGCTGGTTGGCTTCCTCGTGCCACCTTTGCTGCGTTTACTCAGGCAGTGCCCCTACCCGTACTCCCTTGGCCAGCTTCTTGTTCTACGCCGTTCGCTTGTGTTATTTTGATAACTGCGAGAGTCCAGCACCGCCAGCCCCTGGAGCTGCTTCTCTGGGAAAAGTTTGAATTGATGATGGAGGGCGTCGTTGCCCCTTGCGTGGGGAGGCGTTGGCATAGCTCCATGTTTTAATTCCTGGAGCAGAGGTGGGGGGAAAAAACCCCACACCCTCGCATTCAGCTTTTATTATATTTTCTTTAGTGCAGTGTAGGAGGGTTACCTCTCATTGTTAAAGAAACACATAATGCTTCCAGTTTGTTTTGTTGGTGGTTTTTTTTTTTCCTAAATGGAAATATATGTGGCTTCTCACTGAGAAGTATTGATCCAGAGCTACATACAGAAGTAACCTGAGCCTGTTAGCAGAGATGGGAAATGTAGGGAAATCATACGAGTGTCATGGCTTTCATTTGAAGATTGTCACAGAACCTTGTGGAAATGTGGGGCTAGAAGCCAGCAAAGGATTTGTTTGGTGTCAGGCGATAACACTGCAACTCAGGACCTCCATGGGGCCTTTCTGTTCCAGATACTGTATTTCACTTTTGTTATCCATGAATCCATTACATTCCTTGGCCGGTCCCGTGGGCACGTAACCACAATAGCTGGGGGGCTTTGGATTAGGGTGCAACAGCAAAGCTGCAGATGTGCAGCTATGGAGCCATTTTCAGCTGTGTTACAGATCTCGCCTGCCTGGCTTCATTTCAGCAGAAAGCCCATGGTTCCTGCTTGTTTTCCATGCGAGTGGTTTTCTAATTGGTTATCCCCTTTGCTGAGCAGGGGGGAGGGAAGGATGGGCCCTGCCCCTAGGTGGGTGCAGAAGTAACATCCCTGGTCAGGAAGAGCAGACCCCAATGTATGAGGGTGATGCGCCAGGCAGTGGGCAGGGGGGTGCCTGTGGGAGTTGGGACTGGTTTGTCTTTTTGGTTTGTATTGTTTAACACAGAGAAAACTGAAAAATTATGAGTTAAAATGGCTCTTCTGTCCTTTAAATTTGAGAGCAAACTAGGGAGGGAGGCCTGTACAGATTGGATGCTTAAAATAATATCTTGGGTGGTTTTTTTTTTTTAACTGGGTTTGCCAAAAACTCTTACTAAGACTTTTTGCACTGATCTTGGACAGGAAAACATTGCAAAATACCACATTCTCCTTGGATGATAACATTGTTTCCTGCCCCACTCTAATACCAGCCATGCCGTCCTTTTGCCTCAATTCCTGGGATTGCTTTACTCAAATGTTTGCTTTCTCCACTGGGCTGGACTCTCATACTTCCTACTGGTTTTGGGGGATTGGCTGAAACCGCTCCAAGCCTAGAGGCAGCACAGCCCAAACGCTTGCTCGCTTGCTCCTCTGGAGCTAAATCTGTGTTCCCAGATGATATTTCTGACAAGATCCCGTCCCTTCACCTCCAGAGAGCCAGCTGGCATATGTAAATCCAACCAACTGGATTTGTAATCGCCACATGGAAGTGACAAGATAAGTGCCAAAGCCGTGTCCTTCGGTTATCCCCCAAGTGCATCACTGTGCTCTGGACTTCAGCTCATCACAGATAACGGTTTCTTCTGCAGACAGATTGGCTTTGATTTCCATATGCTGTTCAGAAAACCCTGGTCTAAGAGTGGTAGCTGTGGAACTGGTTGTGTTCGGAGCAGATGTTCCTGCCTGTAGACCTGTGTTAGCTGTTTGCCCCATCCCTCAAAGAGATATCTGATTTCTTGCCTTTATTTCTACAACAATATTTCTTTTAGACCTTCGAGATCCAAAATCCACCAGGCAAGCTGCAGTAGGTTCTATAGGGAGAGCTTTTTTCATGGAAACAAAGCTCGTGGCAGACAGAAGGGTGGTGAGCCTCCCTGGGCATACCATGGTGACCCTGCCGTCCCTGGCCACCTTCACCAGGTGGTGATGTGGAGCCTAAGCCTGTCTTTCCTAGTCCCATTCACTCCAACGAAGTCTTTTGGTGGCTTCAGGTTGAAGTATTGGACCACAAAGGGAAGAAGCTGAAGGACAAATGTAGCTGTGGGCTCTGCTGCATCTTGATATGCTGCTGCCATCTTCACAGCAGGAGGGTGGTGGGTTGTCCTTCTCCTCTCCCAGACCTGTGGGCAGTAACCCAGCATCTCCTCTCAGCAAAGCAGGCAATGATGGGACAAAAAAATGGTCCAACTAAAACAGCTGGCAGGACCAAAGACTGAGTGCCCATCTTCCCCACTCCCGTGTCCCTGGCAGGGTCTCTGCAGGGGAGGGCTGGGAGAGTTTTTCTCCTCACAGGTTTCGGTCATATGGTGCACATCTGCTTGGTATGCTGTTTACTGGCTCGTCCACTCCAGAAACTTTACACAGAGAGGGAAGCTCTTGGCCAGTGCGAGGTTGAATTTTCCAGACTCTGTTCCCATTGGGGTTTCACTGCTTGCAGCCTTTAGCATGTTTGGAGGGTTTTTTTCCTTCTCAAATCTAGGCCTCTGCGGCCTTAATTAGCTGACTGTGGACATAACCTTGCCTGATACATGACAGTTTTGATGGGGAAATATAAGCAGTGGAGGTGGTGAGTAGAGATGTGCAGGGAGAGTGGTTTCGGTCTGTGGAAATTTTTGAGAGTTGGGGTCTCTCTCTTTGTTTTTTTGTTTGGATTTTTTTCTGAACCTGGATACAAACTCGAAATTTCCCCCCGAAAAAAACACCAAACAAAAACTTGCAGATTCCACCCCCCACCTTCACTTTAAATAAAAACATTAACTCTATTTATACCGTTTATTTAAACAAAGATTTTTATAAATACCCCAAAGTATTCCGGGTGACTCATTGCTTCAAAAATGTCAAAATAGGCATTTCAAAACCTTTTTTTTTTTTCCATTCAGTGTTTAACAAAAGTATTTCAGTGCATTTGTTGAATTATGGTTTTGTTTAAAATAGAAGATTTCTTTGCATATCTGTCTTTGATGGCACATCCACAGCAGGTTCTAGGGGACAGTTCAGCGTGGGGGCTCACAGCAGCCTGGGTGACATGACTGGTTGGCAGCCCTGACCTGCCCAAAGGTAGACCAGGTTTCTGTGTCGACTCAGAGATGGTCTTTTTGCTGCTTCATAACTCAATGGACACAGCTGGGTGCAACGCGAAGCAGGTAGAAGAGCAGCCAGTGTAACTGTACAGGACTGAGTGTGCGGCTTTGGGGCTTATGTTACCCTGCAATGCCACCTCAGAAGAGATGGAGAAGGGGTCTAAAAGCTTTGTCCGTGGCCTAGACCTTGGTCTGAGCTCAGAAGAATAACTGAGCAAACTAAGAAAAGGTCCAGAGATGATGCACCGGCCTCCTCCCATCTCTGGCCAGCGCAGCTGAGCCCATGCAGGGAATGTCACTTGCTTCTGCTGGCTCTCTCAAGGGACTTTGCTGTTCTTTCTGCTCCTCAGTTGGGCTTAGCACCAAAATCCTGTCTTGGAGCACAAAGAGCAAAGAGTAAGCATATT
This sequence comes from Anarhynchus alexandrinus, assembly GCA_008711295.1. Taxonomy (NCBI): domain Eukaryota; kingdom Metazoa; phylum Chordata; class Aves; order Charadriiformes; family Charadriidae; genus Anarhynchus; species Anarhynchus alexandrinus. The sequence continues at coordinate 206,795 of VUYV01000622.1, read as the reverse complement.
CTTGCTTGCTAATATCACCAGTGCCCTGCCAGCTGGACTGGCAAGGCGCTTCCCACCTAGCCTTGCTCTCTCTGTGTAACCCCTGCCTTTACCTCGGTCTGAACCGACCGGCGCAGAAAGGATTAGGGGCATTTCTGTAGCTACTCAAAAATAACAGCAGATGTTCTCAGCAGTGGGAATCTCATCTGCCCTGTGTGGGAGCAACGTTCGGTACAACCTCAGCCCTGTGTTGGTTGTATCTCCTGCCTGTAACTTACACACGGAAATTGAGATAATGGCAGGCTTGTGAGAAACGCCAGTAGATTTGTGTCTAAAATGAGCAATATTAGGGAGGTGACTTGCGCGGGCAGATGTTCATCCTGGGTTGTGCAGCATAGCCATGTTTGCCACCTTAAAGTTCGAGATGCCCAAACCAAGCTCAGTGTGGCTTATCCAAATCCCTGACAGGAAGAGAAGCTGGGTCCCTTGCTGCATTAAGAGTAGGGAACCAATCTGAAATGGCTCGGTGCTGTGTCCTGTTGCCGGAACCTGGTGGCTATGGCCTGTCAGGAGCATGGGGAGCAGGCCTAGGAGGAACACGGTGCCCCAGAAATGTTCACTTCTCCTATTATGATTGAAAACAAACCTGTCTTATTCAGTCATGCGAGGGTAAACCCAACAGGGGACTGTCCCCAGGGTTGCTTTTACTTCTCATGCAGTCTTTCCTGGTGTGCTTTTCTTGTGCTTCACCCCATGTGTTTCCTTCTCAAGGCTGGGAGAAGCAGACGCCTCTGAGGGCCAGGTGTCCTGGAAAGCCACAGGGACGCATCAGCCTTAAGCCTCTTCCAGTCTGGCTTCATTTGCTGAGTTCTTGCTCAGCTTGCAGCCCCTCAGCACAAGGGGTTTGCAGACCCCCGATAGTCCCAACCATGGTGAAAGCTGGCTTCTCTTGGTTTGCAGGTAGACCCCTTGCCATACATGCTGAGATTCATTTGCAGAGTATGCGGTGAATCATTGTGGGACGTGAGATGATCTGGAGAGTTTTCCAAAAGATGAAGTGGGACCTTTATTATAAGGGCACCCAGGCCTGTGGGTTCCCATTCCTGAGATCAAAAAGAAGGTGCAAAGTGAGCAGTTCTTCACCTGCCTACAGCCACGGGGAGGGTATTGCCTAACAGACAGCTTCCTTCCCTGCTTCCTCATCCCCTTTTCTGTCACTCCTTTCTCGCCTTGAACAAGCTCTTCACAGCTGAGGCTTTGGGGGCGACCCCACAAGAAGTGGGGAGGACAGTTTGCTGATGTGTGCATGGCTGGTCTTGCTTCAGAGCTAAGAGGCAGCCACCCTCAGGTACCAGGATGCCTGGGAGATGTGTGATAGCCAGCTGAAAAGGGAGAAGCTGATCCCAATTGATTTACAGCATGTAGGATGATTTGCCCTTTGAGCTTTATGTGTGTCTATATATATTGTTTGGATATATACATTATTCGCTTGGGTGGAACAGTTATATCACTTTTTTTTTTATTGTTCTGCATAAAGAATAGGCTGTTTCTATAGGTGGTTGTTTCCTAAAATCTAAGAATACAGGAGTGAAGGTGCAGTGTACTGACACACCTACCTCTTCCAAAGCAGATCACCAAAGTAGTTTCAGGGTGGTTGAACCATCATGGACCAAAATAATTTTGAGAGCCAGTATGAGCTATCTGTAGAAAGCAATTTTCTACAATCAACTACTGTATCCTGTATTTTTGGCTGAGTTCAGGAGCCTGTTATGTGGTGTTGGTCCCTCTCATCTTTTAATCATGGCCGTGCGATGAAAAAGAGCAAAATTATGCTTGTTTCAGAATAATTGACTGTGATTAAATAGCTGCTTGCTCTCAGTGGAAGGTAACTGTCCGGATGTGTGTGAGAAATTCCAGGTCTCCGTCCCTTCCTTAAAGAATGTCTAGTTGAGGTGTTTATTTATATCAGCCCTCGTACTATAATCTGGTCTATCCCCAAAGGGGGTCACTAGCAGCTCTGAAAAATGTCCGTGCTATTATCAGGAGATGCTGCAGCACGTATAAAAAAGTCTCTGCTCTAAACCCCCCCTCACGACAAAGAAGGGATGAGCTGTATTTGCCACAGAAGCTGCTGTGAGATAGGATTAGTTAAACATTTCCAAACACTGTTGAAATATTATAGCATTAAACTAATCTTTATACCACTCAGTAAATAGCTGTTATTTCTTTATGGCAGGTTGCATATATGGGCTGTTATGGTGATGCAGCCAAAGGGGCTTTTGGTACTTTTATTCCCATTAGAAATTGGACATACACATTTCCTGGGTGCTTTTGGAAATTTCTGTAGTCAAATCATTAGCAGCAGGAGGGGAGATGGGACTGATAATGTGGAATGCAGTTTCTCCCCCTCATTTCTCAGAGAAATTTGGTGAGAGGGAGCAAAGTGAGGTTTCAAGGGGGAGTGGAAGTGCTGTACCATCTAGCCCAGAGATGCGTAGGTTCCAGCTCTGTTCACTGTCTCCTACTTTATTTCAGTCACACCTTGGTAGCCGGAGTTGCGAGGGTGAATTTTAGATGTTGCAGATGTTGCTGATCTCATCCTCCTGGCAGCAGCGAACTGTTATATCCTCTCTGCTTTCAGCTGTGTCTTCCCATCTCCTCCCTGGCACAAGTCCTGGCGCTTGGCAGACCTTGTGCTGGGAAAGATGCACCTTGATAAGCTGTCAGAAGCAGGTTTGCTGTATTTGGGGAGTTAGGGGGGTGAGTTGGTTCAGTGCAGGGTCTGCTGAGCGCCAGGGCGAAGAGGATAAACAGAGGGTGCGTGAGCGAGGGGAACAGCTCTTTTGGCCATTGATCCATTAGATTGGTTCAATCTGTATAGCTGTAATTTACATTAAGACTAAAGATTTTTGATCTGCGTACACATTTTCAGTTAAAGAAAACCATTGTTTTAGGACAGCCATAGCTGAAAAAGTGCAAAATGAATAGTTGAGTCATTTACTCCCAGCATCTTTGGGACCACTCTTCCAGAGTAAAAGCTTCTGGATAAAGCAAAAAGTTTTGCCTTTGGATTTTGGAAGAAATTCAGTTCCTTGCAGAGCTCGTGACGAAAGCAAGCAGCAGAGGAGTCGTTTTGCTGAGATCAAAACCACGTGAGAAGCTGGGACCTGGGAAAGAAGAGGAGAGGTGGTGATGCATGTTTTTACAGCTCTACGTAGGCAGTGCTGGTACAGAGCTGCCTGAGGAACACAGCCCCATAGCTGAGTGTTCGTTGGCTTTAACTCTGATAATGTGCTCGATTTGATCTCGCGTTTCTTTTGATTACCACAGTTTGCTGTTCCTGCACACGCACAGGGTGCCGGATGCCGGCAGGGCACCTGGTCGAGCTGCCTGAACAGCTGGGGGCGGAGGGTGATCCCTGGTGTTACTGGGAGGCTGGAAGAGTAGGAAAAGCAAAGGGAAGCTTGAGGAGGAGGTCAGAGCTGTTTACTTAACCCAACCCATTGGCATAACACTGGGAGTCCACAGTTCAGTAAAAGGTTCCCAAGATGATAAAACCTGAAAGGTCCAAAAATAACTATTAGGCATGAAAGGTGCTATTTCGTAGTGTCATGATTGTTTATATTTACTGTTTAAAATGCATACACATGTACACAGCTGGGAGATCTCTAACTCTCCTGGATGAGGGCCTGGAGACACTCCACTCCTTCATCTGTGGGACAAACTCCGTGGGTCCCTTGGAGCACCCGAAGTTTGTCCTGCAGGGTCTCGTCTGTCCTTTTGGGACAGGCCCTCTTGCCTGTTCAGGGCATGACAGAGCACTTGGTTGGCCCGATACAGGGAGAAAACCCCTCTGACACCCAGCTGAACTCAAGGAGTTTGTCAATAAGCTCCCACCTGCCTTGGAGAACAGATTAGGAGCATCTGGTGAGAACCCTAATTATCCTTTTTCCCTGCCAAATATTCTGTGGTTATCAGCTCAACACAGGTTTGTCGTGGCAGACTCAGCATCTGCATGTGATGACCCTGCTGCAAATGAGTAGATGCTGAGGACACAGTTACATTCTGGCTCCTCACAATGGACATCTCTATGAATCCAATTTTGCTTTAGCTACTGAGATGAAAGGTAGTGAATTAAGTGGAAGGAGGTGCAGGAACTTTGAGGGAGACCCGTGGTTTTCCCTGATGGCTGCACAGGCTGGAGGTGAACTGGCTGTGATTTGGGTTGCGGCCATTTCACTTAGGCATCTCTGCATCAGAGGAAACCATTGTTGTGTTCGGGTTTAAATAGCTCTTCATTAGTTTTGACGGAAAGAAGGCAGGCAAACTACTCTCCTGAGCCCCTCTTCTAAACTGAGCCAAGACACTGTCTTGGGAACTGTGACCCTGAGACTGCTATTCTCTTCTGCCTGAGAAGAAAGAGGCTTTCTGTTTCAGTACTAAGGTGCTGGTTTCCTACATAGGATCAAATAACGCAAAACCCCCACCATCAGAACACAGGAGCTGCCCTGCTTTTTTCTCGAGTGTAAGCATTTTTTTCAGGATTTTTTTTTCTTCTCTCTGACTATAAATCCTTCTGAAATATATCCAATATCTTCCTGAATGGCACACTTCTGAGCATGATTCTTACATTTCTTGTGTACAGGATTTTCTTCCAGGCTTTGTGAAGTCCTCTTTGTTAGAATGAAATGCAGAAGAGCCAGATGGTTTGGCTGGAGTCCAGTTACCTAAGAAACGTAGCACCAGGACTGTATCAGAAGCTATTTCCTCTAAAGATCATGCTCAGCCTGCTTTGTTCTAATAACCGGCTTAGAGTCAACATTGAGCTATCAATACCTATTTTTTCTCCCCATAATTAATCTAGAAGGTTCAGCCTGGAATCAATATAAATGACCTCATGGTGCTCTTTTTTTTTTTTTTTTTTTAAATTATCCTTCAAATAATGTTTCTCCACATGACTCCTTCAGGGGTGTGTTGAATCGTGCATGTTTTTTTCCCCACTAAAGCTGTAGTGGAAATTTTTATGGTCTCTCGCTTTCTCCAGCCCAAAGTTGTCTGGGTTGTCTGTACACATGGGGAAGCTGGAGGAGCTCTGGCACCTTCCTAGTCTATAGAGACTTCAGAGCTCCTGTACCTTCTACAATTGTTCTGCCCTTTGGGAATGGATGGATGGATGGGGGGTGAGGTGTGTGCTGCTTAGGTGTTGACCTGTGTATCTGCTGAGTGCTGACGTGCTGGAGTTTTTATATATATGATGTTTGCGACATGAAGCTGGGGAGCATGCTGTGGGTTTATTTCCCAAAAAGGACTAAAACTCATACGGTCGCTGGGACCCTTCTGTGAAGGGATGTGGGTGTATTCAGTCATTCAGTGTACGTGAAGTGGGTTGGGCGGAGCTCTCCAAGGCCATCCCATTCTGAAAGATGGCACTGGCCACTTTCCTGTGAGCAGCAGGTCTTCTGCTGGGAAAACCTTGCATTTGTTTCAGTTTTTCCCCAAGCATGTTTGAGGTAAAGTTAAATTTTCAACCTCAATTCAGACTTGAATCAAAATCTGATTTTCTTCAGCAGAAAATCTAAGGGAACATTTGGGTTGATTCAGTGGAGACATTCTTGCTTCGGTTCAAATACTTCTCATGTTCTTTGTCTTTCAGATTGAAGTATTCTACATTTTGAATCAGATATTTTTATTTAGAAAATGTTTGCTTAAGATCAAATAGAAACAATAAAAAAATAAGGCAATGTTGGGACATCCATCCTCATCTCAGAGGGAGGCAGATGGCAGAGGGACAAAGAAACACACATGATCATGATCCCATGTGACAGGCAAAAATTTATCCCAGAGGCAGTACCGGTCAGGATCCTTCTGACATGGAGAATATGATTTAGCAACTGCTTAGTATCATGCTCCACGCTGAGTGCTCTCGTATATCCATTGATTTTATTTTTTTTTGGTAGTGAGATAAGAGCTGATTTTTCTTTCCGAACAAGGCTTTGATTGTGAGCTGTAAAACTGGTAGAAATCTGGCCCTGTTGACTTCTGCAGTGTGACCTGGTCATTGGCAGAGCCTGAACTCCAAGGCATCTCTCTCTCTCTTCAGAGTTTGTATGTCACCAAGCCTTTTTTTTTTTTTTCCCCCGCCTATGATTGCTCTTGCACAATCGCTTCACTAAAGTAGCATATCAAAATAATTGAGTGAAATTGGACGCTCCCTCTGCAGATGTAAAATTTATTGTCCACTCGTGCCTTTGCGCTGAAGTTAGGATCTTGAGTTTTAAAAACCCTCCTTCTCCTGGCTATGTGGGAGTTTCCCCTAAAGATGTGGAATGTTTACTGCATACCAACGGCAAGACATTATGCAGACACGAGGCTCACAACACCTACAATTTCTAAACCGCATGTGGCCTGTGTGGATTTCCTTGTGCCGAATTCACATGGAAACACAAACACATGTGGCATTTTTGTTGCTTTTCTAGGAAATCACTGAGCACGGCCCTGCTAAATAATACTTCCTACTGTTAGATCCACTGCGTGTGGGGGAAGGTACTGCCTTTGTGTCCCAGGCTGATGGAGCCGCATGCCAAGGCTCATGAGTCATTCACCCCTAGTGTCTGGCTTTCCAGGAAGGCAAATCCCAATTTTAGAACCTATGAGGGACCGAAGAGCGCCGTGGGGAAATAATAAAGGAAAGGTCATCGAATGTTATCAGAACTGGAGGTTTCCAATGGGGATCATGCCAGGAAATGCATGATTAGAAATGGGAGAAACTGTGTTGTGTCAAGGCAGCTGGAATAAAGCCAGCAGGATATGAAGTGGCTTCAGCCTGCTGTAAGGAAGGGTGAAGTGAGCTGGCAAGGTGTGAGAAGAGGGGAGGTTGGGGGAAAAATGTGAGAAATTAATAGCTGGTGTCTTGCTATGTGTGTTCGATAGCACTGTGCAGCTATCAGCTCTCCAGTCATCGCTTGGGTGATGTGAAGGGAAGGGGCATCTCCCTGACTTGGTTGCTGCCAGGTGAATATCGGCATGTGTTGATGTTCCTCAGAGCTTCCTGATCTGCAGTCAGGATCTCTTAGGTTGGCACCCAGCAAGGTGGTGCTGCATGGTTCTTTAGGGAGAGGTGTGCAAGAGAAAGACAGGAGTGGCAGGACAGATTGTTGATGCGGGGAGATCTTCCTTCTGTCCCGGTACCATCAGCCTTCTGCCTTTCCGATAAGAGAGAGATCTTCTCTTTCCCACTTATAATCAATATGGCTGAAAAAATATCAGTTCTCAGGGAAAGCAAAAGCCCTTTGATCTCCTTGGTGCATATAGCAGGAACAAGAATGCTTCACCTCTGCATCCTACCCAAATTGTGAAGTATCGTCAGTTGTTTTGTTTAACTACTTGCATAATTCTTTCTTTGGATATATTGAGCAAAATACATGTGCACTACCAGCAGCTGCAGGACTCCACCCCAGGGATGGCTCCATTTCAGTGGTGAAATCACACTGGAATGTGCTTCTTGTCCAAATGTTAACCCCACTTAACCCGAAAAAAAACCCAACAAAACAAAACCACTCCGAGTTTCTCCTGTTTGAGGAGAATTTACTAGCCTGCTTTTTTGTAGCAGAGGGACCGAAGTGCTCTGTTTATGTCCCTATTGACCCAGTGCAACTGTTTGACGGAGAGCTAGAAGACTTAGCCATACTATGTTCACATTGGTTTGGAGGACAAGGCATCTAAGTGGAAGAGAGAGAGACAATTTACTTTCCTTCTCAAAAAGTCCACTTCTGAAAAGTCTTCTGAAGACATACACTTTGTATGATTGACTTCTTGGTCATGCAAGCAGTCTAGTGTTTTTCGTGGCCTTTCCTGTGGCCTTTGCAAGTTCAGCTGAGTTCTTTGAGTTGGGTCTCCTTTCCCTTGGTGTGCCCGTAGCCTCCTTTGCTTAATGTTCACTTTTAGCTCTGGTATCATGTCTCATATAACTGGCCTCTATTGTCGCATGCATGGAGATGCTTCCTCACAAGAAACCTAAAAAGCCTGACTCCTACTCAAATAACTTTCTACTCAAACCAGGAGTAATGCTCTGCAGAGTTGGTACCTACAGCAGAATTGCAAGCATCACCCTTGGTGACTTCAATGTGTTAATGACTTGTACTGCAGGACTCTGGTAATATTTTCTTATTGTGACACTGGCTATGAGTAAGCAGTTGGCGCATGGTTTGTGATACCCCTAAAAAGCTCCTGGCAAGGAACTGCATCCCTCTAAGTTCCTCTGGGGAATGAATGTAATGTAACCAGATGCATCTCAGGGCTTGGTCGCTCCCCTGTGTGGTAACACAGGCTATTTGGGCATAAGTATTTCACTGGTAGAAGTTATATGAGTTACCAGGTGGGGTTGCTTCATAGTTATATCACCAGGGAAGAATTTGAGAGATTGTTCCCAAGAAGCTCACCATCCCAAGAGGCCCACTGATTGTTTCAGTCCAGATTGTCACCTCTCCTGTGGTTACCTTCTACACTTTGGTACTAAAAGCATTGAAAACTGTGAATTGCTGGATTTGCACATTACCACTTTTAAAAAGTAAATGAGAGTTTTTCAGTAAGTGGATCAGTTTCTCCACCTGGTTTGGCTTGAGCTGAATTTTCCATCACCTGCAGTAGTGACAAAGTACTGATGCTGCTAATGGCTTTGGGACATATCAGGACAACTTAAGTCCTTTCCAGTGAATGACTTCAGAAATCATTGTTGCTTCTTTTGCTCATTGTATTTGGATTTTTTTCTGGCACTGTTATTTTAGAAACACTAGCTCTTAGGAATGTTGCTGAAGCTTTCATTCAGCATTTACATCTGATTTGAGAAAGGGCTTGAGAAAAAGTTGAGGGACACCAAGCTTCTCGGTATGACCACAAACAGTTGATAGCATCCAAAAAGACACAAGGTATGTCGGTGATGTGCTAAGTTTTCACTGTTCTCAGAAGAAAGGAAAACGGGAAGACCCTAATAAGGATATGAAGGGAGAAGCAAAAAAAACCTGAAATGGGGGCTTGAATTGGTGGCATAAATTTTTCCAGTGAGCTGTTAACTTCTTTGTTAAGAAACTAGACTTGAGTCCTAAACAGGGTACATAGTCTAACCAAAACACTGTGGAAATCAGGTACTTCAACACTGGAAAGCCAACATTTTATTAAAATGCACCATCTGATTAGGTGACAGCTACAATTTATTCCCAGGGAAATCCATTTAATTAGTTGGAAGGAGGCAGGATGTTTGATCTTCCAAGACAGAGACACTTCCAAGGGCTGGTAAATATGAATTCAGGAGAGGGATTTTGCAAGGTGTTCACAATGCATCTGTTCGCTCAAACTTGTAAAAAATCATTACAGCACTGAATTCTCTTGTGAGTCTTTGACCGTAATGAGTGCTTATTCCAGCAAGTGCTTCAGATTCACGTTTCATCTGCAGTCAGCCCATTTTTCCTATCCAGCTCTTTCACTTGCCAGACAACTCAGACAGATGACCCGAAATTGGTTCAGAACCACCACAGCTCAGTGGGGAACCTACACATCAGCCGTTGTCCACAGTAAGCTGGTAACACTGTGGTCACAGACTGTTTGGTGTGTTTTCAGGGAAGGGAGGGTTCCCTCTAATGATGCTGGTGGGTTTGGAAATCCATTTTCACAGTGGCAGCTGGTGTTTGATTCCTGTGGAGATGGGCGATTTGGCACTTTTTCCAAATTCCCCTCCTTTCTGCGCCCAGCTCTCCTCCATGTGTGCTGCCAGAGCAGCCAGCGCTAGTTTTACGTTGCCAGCTGTGTTCTACATTGTATGAACACGGGGGTTTGATCCACAGGAGGAGACTTTCAGCCCAAAGAGTGTATGCAATTTCCACATACATCAGGTTTTGTGCCACATTTGTACATTGATTTCAAGAAGCCTGGGGCAAGGGTCATACTTAGAAATTTTTTGTCATTTGTAAGCTACCGTCTTTAAACCACCTCTCCTGCCCTCCCTCACAGTGATTTAATGAGCAGTGTAGAAATATCTCTACTCCTTTAACTCATATTATTAGAACTTTGGTCTAGATTCAGCGTTTTATTTTTTAATTCAGCCTTTGATATTTGAAGAGGGTAAACTCTCCCACTACCTGTTTCATGGGCACAGGATCATAGATTTTAGTGTCACTGTGTCATAACAAACCCACCAGTATAGTGTATCCACAACATTGTTATATGCAGAAGCTGTTGCATGAATGGGCAGAGGTTGGGATGATTTTGGGGTAGAAAAGTGCCCTCCCAGTCTGCCTGTCACCAAGTGATTTGAAATGTCCTCGCTTTCCTCTTCCATATAAATCTCCAGCCCTTCATCCACCTCTTCCCTCTTCCCCATGTTAGATATTCCCCCTTTGATTGGGAAGTAGCTCCATGAGGATTTCTAGGAGGAAGGAGAGTACAGCTAATAACAGCGTTAAACCTGACCTTTTTGCGCGTCTGAGTCCACTTTCCCCGAAGCGGTGCATAAATTAACATTCTGGCAATAATACTGAGCCTGTTTAATTTTCTGTTTGACTAGAAATGCTGAGAAAATGTCATGATACTTGATTTCATCTTTGTCTATTTTTTGCTCCTGCTGAATGAAGCTTATTGGACTCTCGAGACCCAAGTGCACACAGCACGTCTGGGAGCACATAAAGGGGCACTGTCCCTCAGGCATGTGCTCCTCAGCCACGCAGGAAGTATTGGGTTTTATATTTGAAGCCTGCCTGAGGTTCCCTAATGGATGTTAATCCACTGGTTTCTTTGACTACATCCTGTGCCAGACCCAGTCCGACCTCAGAAGTCTTGGGGTTTCTGCTCGCTTCACATGAGCATTCAAAAATGTGTAGGAGCAGGAGGCTCCATACCAGGTTGAGCATGCGAGAGTGGGATGGATTGAAGGAGTGGCTACAACAGCTAAATTTTCCTTGCTGACATAGTGGAAAAATTGAATGTATTTTCAAATATTTGAAGGGGAGAGCCACTTTGAAGGTAGAGGAGCTCTAACCCAAAGGGGCTTTAGTGTAAGAGGCAGCAGAGGAAGTTAAGAAAAGTTTAAGGGTGGGCTGAGCGGATCTGCTGCTGGCGGTTGTTGTAGCTTCGCTGAAAGCTGTGGGAATTCATGCCAGATGGAGACGTGGCCTTGAGCATTGTTGATATAAGGAATGGTTTCCCAGGAGAAAGGATGAAAAAACCTTAACCTGTAGAGATGGTCTGACACATTGCTATGGTAATGGATCCTAAAAATAAAAAAATTTGAGAAGGAAATGAACCCTTTCTTCACAATCATCCTTCCCTTTCCTCAAGGTTGTTGAAGAGTGCTCTTCTCCCAAGTTCAGTGCTGCTCTGATGGCTGCAGTCCCATGGAAAACCTGTCCCAATGAGGCATTTTTCCTTTAGCTCTCCATACAGTCTTGCAACTATTCTCTCTGTGCTCACTTTAGCTGTTCCCTTTCCCCATGGCTTCAACTAGTCTCATTTCTCTGTATTTATTTGTTTATTTTTCAAGCACTGGAATAAGAAAAGAAACAGGTTTTGTCAGTTTTGGGTTTTTTTCGTGAAGCCCGGAGGGGGGGGGGGGTGAGGAGCTGCCTGTGTATGCAGCAGGGCTGGTGAGTGCCCTTGCCCCCTTGCACAGGGGCTGGCATGCAGAAGGACACGCAGACCACATGTAACAAAGGAGACGACACTTTAGCAATAGAGCAGTGGCGCTGAAGGCAGTGTGGTTCACCACCACCCACGCGAGGAGCACACGCACAGAGGGGCCATTGAGCACAAGAAGTTATATATTATTTCTTTTCCCCACCCACTGCTCCTTGCTGAGGGATCCCGGGCACAACGGCCAAACCCTGCTTGCTAATCTCCCGCAAAGGGAAATTGTGTTATTTCCAAAGAAATGGGCCTCGCAAAGAGAAACAGGATGGGGTGGGGAGAGGAAGAAGAATATGGAGGCAGTGGAGAAAGGTGATCTGGGAATGAGTAAGGAGGCTGGCAGAGCAAGGGGAAGTTTCTAACAAAAAGCCTCCAGTTGGGCACTTCTGGAGGAACGCGTTGGTGTTGTCTGGGCATGTCTGAGCCATGATACCAGGTGAGAGTAGAGTCTCTGTAGACCTGGGGCTGGTTGGTGATTCCTAGGGACACATGGTGCAGAACTGTTCAGGACCTGCAGAGTAACCTGAAAGAGAAGTACAGGACAGCCCGTGGTGATATGGATGGGGTAGGCACAAGTGTAGGTAGCTGTCATTTTAAGCACATCTTCAGAGGGGACAGCCAAGCAGGGCAGAGGAGGGGCTTACCTGAAAGCATTTCAGAAAGGCATTTGCAGCCTATCCTGAAGCAGTCTTGCTTCAGGAGGAACCCCATGTCCTGTGCTGGAGCTTCAGTGCAGATGGGCTGGAGACCCTGCAGATGCAGGGGACAATCAGCAGCGGGGACAATCAGCAGCTGGAAAACACATGTCCGTGTTGCATTACCACTGGCTGGGAGAGGGCTTGAAAAGCTCATGAGGTTCAGCTTGTCAGAGACCAAACGTAGAGGTGATCATGCCAGCACTGACTTTTCACTCCTGTAAACTTTAAACAATTGGATTTTTTGCAGAACATCTACTCCTCTTAGCTGCAGGTGTTGGACCTGAAGTTGAAATGTATGCAGGGAAGACTTTGGCCCATGTTAAGTGTGATAAATACAAGATCCTTTGTGATAATAAATCAGTTAACCAAGACTGCTGTGGTAGAAACCCCAGTGAGTCACTGGTAGCTCATGACCCCCAAGTGAGAGCTCTCATTGATCCTGGGTCTTTCAGCCAACAGATGTGATATGGCCTCCTCAGTTTCTCAGTGTGATTTGCACAGATTCTGCACATCTCGGGGCTTAACCCCAATGTGGAAGCAGAACGGGGCTCATCAGAGATCATGAATGTTTTAGTAAGTGCTGCCAAAGAGGAAAAATAATCGTGAGCTTTTTGGGTAAATAGCAGAAACTGTTTTCAGCTCCTGCACCTCAGTGCTGTGCTGCTGTGTCTGCTGGCCAACAAGTGCCCGTAAGTGCCTCCACGCTTGCTGGGGAAAGCCTCGTTAGCATCGTTGGCTTCAGTCAGTCTGCAGCCACCAGGAAACATTAGTAGCCAAGACCTCCGAGTGTCTGAAGAGATGCTGGCTGAAAAGCACGTGTATTAGAGCCACGCTTGCCGAACGCAGGCCCTACAACCTGTCCCCAAAGATTCACTCCTAATCCCCCCGAGATGTACTGTAGAGTGTCACAATCTGGCCCAAAGTTTCTGTTTGAGCTGCTGTAACAAAATGATGGTTTCCTCGAAGCCAGGGAGCCCTGGTGTCGTGTGGCAGTGACCAGCTCGTTGCCTGATAGTTGGGATTTGTGGTGCCCTGGAGATGGCTGGGAAATGAGGTACGGCCCTCTAAGCCCAGCCGAGGCAGCACCTTACTTTGTGTCAAACACAGCAACTTGTTTGGAGGTTTGTTAAAACTGTAGGGCAGGTTAGATGCATGGTTTTGACCAGGATTTTGAAGTTAAATGCCTGTAATAATTTGTACAGAATATATTGTTCTGGTGCAACATGAAACTTGCTGAGGGCTTAAAAGCAAAAGTCTGTGACCGCTCTCCCGGGGAGCAGGAACTGGTACACGTGTAAATCAGGACACTTGAGATTAGTGGGGTTTCCAAAAAGGTGTTTTAGTAGCTGGGCTTCCTTTTGGCATTTTATTAACACATCTGAGCCTGGACTCTTCATCATACTGCTTCATTCCTGCCAAGGAAACGCAGGCTGGAGTTTGGGGCGGGGGGGTGTCCCCATCTGTGTCTGTCTGCAACGTGTATGCTCCTTAGCAGCCACTGCTCGTCAGCATTTGTGCTTTGAGACTGTGGCTGACAGTGGCCATCCAGGCTGGGCAGAACAGATGGGGAGATAGCCCTGCTCTGAGGGGCTTGCACCCTTACCAGGCAAGATGACCAGCAAGACATGAATTTTTTCATCTTCTCTTCAACAGAAGTGCTAATAGTGTGGCTGGCTGGGAGCACGCAGGAACATCGGCGCTAGCAGTGGAAGGGAAACCCAGATGTCCCAAGTACCAGACCAGCAGCTCCTCCAAGGATGGCGGGTTTTGCTCTGGTTGCTGCGTGATGCTCAGCTGCTCTGTTCCTGAAGTGGAGCCTGTGCTGAAGTGGAGGCCATTGCTTGCTGCAGCCAATGGAGAAAACCTTGGTGTTTCGGAGGTGAGTTGCTCAAGCAGACTTTTCTTCTCAATGTTTCCTTCTAGGTAACTCTGGAAATTTGTGGCTTGCGGTCTGTCAGATTGAGTTTCAGCTTTAACAGATTGTTTGAAATCACCTATTTTTTTCCCTACAAGTTAACTGTGAAACTATTTTTACAATTAGACACTGGATGGCTCTCAGGGGTTATTAAGAATTACCTGCTACCACAAATAACGTCCAGAAAATGAGTGAAATTCTGGTGTTTTCCATAGGTCTGTGTGCAAACTCGGTGGCAGAATAAAGCTGTTAGTTAAACCTTGTCAAGCTCAGGAAAAGAATGTGAAAGCAACTTGATAATTTTATTTTTTGATGGGTTTCTATTTTGTCTGAATCGAGCCTTACTGAGGTTTGCATTTCGCTGGTGCAGCAGAATCAATAGCAGGTGGCCTCTGCATGCAGACAGGTCTACTTGTTGGGTGAAACTGCTGTGGGGAAGATTTTAACCTGCTTGTCTGAGGGTACCACTTTCACACGGATATGCAAGCTGCCCTGGCACCGCTTCTCTCCTGCATTATATATTCTGTGTGGTTTTGGTAAAAGTTTTTTGGGTTTTGGTTGTTTGGTTTTTTTCCCTGCTGCTGGCTTAGAGTACATTTTTCTCATGGTGATTTTCATATTGTTTGAGTGGTTATTCACCCACCATGTGAATATCTGTATGTTTGAGTCTCATCAAACCTCTAGGAAGAGGGGTAGAGAGAGAGAGAGAGACACACCAGACTGCAATCAACCCTGATCTATATGCTCTATTGGTGGTAACAGTCTTTATATGACATGGTATTGGGTAATCATAAACAGCTGGTGTTTCATAGGGGTGTCTCTGTCCCATATTAACACCCCCCTTGCCACAGAAAATCAATGTCTTATACCGAAAAAAAACAGATGGGGACTCAGGAAATCTTTTTTTGACCATGATGTAAAAACCCACAAGCATGAGGTAAAGTTTTCCCCTCCACCATGCACTACCAGCAACTCCTAGGGTGGAGAGTTTCTGAAGGGTCAGCTCTGCTCAGAGTGTTGAGAAGCAGATGGCTCAGCTTCATGGGCTGCACGCATTGGGAGTGATGGTGGTTCCGTCATTTATGACACTCAGTCCCTTGAGGCCACTTTGTAACAGTGTTATTGAAAATATAATTCTGGAGGTTGTGTGTGAAACTGCTAAAAGAGATCATAGGTGTTGGACAAACTGAGGGATCTGAAGCAGCAAAACCTCAGGGCTCTGGTTTAACACCAAGCCGGTGCTGTTACTAGTCCTCGCTGCAAGGTGCATTTGGGACATGCACTGTAGGCAACAGTTGTGCATGGTGAATCATGAGGGTCTGGTGAGCTATCCAGGGGTGAGAAATCCACCCCGTGTTTGGCAATGTGATATTACAGGTTTTGTGTGGCTGGAGGGAATTCAATAAGAGTTGAAACACAGAAAACGATGGTAGGAAGGAACCTCTGCAGATCCATGTTAGTGCTGATAGTAGGGACCTCTTGCTGCTCAGGACTGATGCTGCTGAGAAGACTGTCGATTCTGGGAGGAAGGCCAGAGGCTCTGTGCTGAAGGGGAAGAGCAGGTCTCTAAATTCACGTGCTATGTTTCCTGCTGGATAGCAACAAGCCTGGCCTTGAAGAGCCTGCAGCAGCCAGTGGGAGGGAGCAGTGGAGGGGAAGGTCTTGTATGGCAGTACGTCTCTGGGGCTCCATTGTGGCCTTGGTGTGCCTTGGTGATCACAATGCCACAGACTCAACTTTGTGAGTAGGAACTGAGGGTCCCCTTCCCCAGGACAAGCTACCTGTCTGGCTCACAAATGCTCTACATCACCTGCTAATAAAGTAGATGGCAGAGGAGGTGCAGGAGATGCTGGTAGGAGTTCCTACTCAAGGCCATATCACTACCACTATGGGGATAATGTGACTGTGATGACCTGCCATAGTGTTTGGGTAGCACCTAGCACCACGGGGATGTGATCCATATCCAGGCCTCCTACAGTGATGCACATAAATAACAGTGATTTAATGGAGAGTTACTGTGCTGAGTGGCCCAAGGGCCCCTTATCACTGCAGATGAATGGAGTCTTACAGATGACAATTCATAAATTCTGAGTTATTTACTGCATGCAACCTGTCCCAAGCAGTAAATCTTATTTTCATTTACCCGAAGTTAACTTCTTTTTAGAAACAATACTGTTGCCCATGAGCCTTTTGGAAGATGTATCAGTTTGTGAACTCGTGGCTAATGGATGGTTTGGATGGGTTCCAGGACATCAGGAAATCGGTTGTGCCCATTCTGGCTAAGCTTGAAAAAATAGTCAGTGTTTAGTAACACTATCCAGAGGCAAGTAGAAAGATGAAGCTACAGACAAGCAGGAAGAAAATACTCTCTCCTGCTGTGCATTACTTACCTCTGGTCTGAGCTACATGATGAAGCCAGAGAGGTGCTGCGCTGGAAGCCGGAGGGGTTATTGCATAGAGCAGGACACCCTCCAGCAAGATGTAGTGAATTGGGAAAACAAATTGAGCAAATTAGTGCAATTCTTTGATGCCACAAGTCAGGAAAAGGTTAGAAACTTCAGGCTCAAGGACACAGAAGTATATTTTGAACATGTAAGTTGTATCTGCAGAAAAGCATCTTCCTTGACTACCAGATTGCTTTGCTCCTGTTAAAGTCAAGGGCAGTATTCCTATGGGATGCAGTAGGAAAGGACATACAAAACAAGTAGTTTTGTCTGGAAACCAGATACATCGAGAGATTTAAAAATTTAGAGACCCAGTTCTTAGATTTTTTGCACCAATAAATTGCCGTGAAACAAAACCAAGGCTGCTGCCTGTACCTATGGTGCCTGGAGATTACAGGAAAGTACTTTCTTTAAACTCTGTTCTCTGAAATAATACACTTTGCAAGATCTGTTTCATTCTGTATGAGAAATGAAATTTGTTGTGAGCATGACCACTCTGTTTTATGGAGCTAAATGGATTGAGGGTAGCTATCTGCCTAATGTACTCCTCAGGCATAATGGAGTCTTCTGACAATGTCAAAAAGAGGTGGGAAAAGAAAGGCAAACCACTTGCATTTTGTACCCCTGTGGATAAAGCAGGGCACGATGAACCCGTTTCATTACCAACATGAAAGCAGACTTAAAGCATATTGCTTGATGTGTATTTTTCTTTTTCCCTAAAAGTCAGTAGTGTGGGTTTTCTTTCTGCACTTGGGAAACGTGTCACAGATGAGCAATCCCACCAGATAACGTTGTCACTAGTACTTACGTCTAACTGGACTCTTGCAAGTTGTCCTTGCAGCAGTCCTTAGGGCTTTGCATGGTGGCTAATGAAGTGCCGAGTGAACGTGTAAGTGCCCCTTTCGCAGCCAGGCTGACAAAATGAGGCAGAAGGTATGTTTGGGCAGAAGCATGTCTTCTGCATTCTACGATCTGTCAAAGAGCTTGGGTGGGATTTGCTCAGTAGTTCTAACTGGGGAAAAAAATGAGTGCATGATGGCTTGAAGGTGGACATGCTTGCCTCTTACTTGGCAATTCAGTGACCTCATTCAGAATATGAAAGTCATGGGTCTTTTTTCTTTTATTGCTGGAAAGGGTTGAAGTTTGAACCTGGTTTTGCTTTGTATTTGTGAGGATTTGGGGGTTGCGGACCCCAAGAGAGCCCTTCCTTCCTTCCAGAGCTCTAGTGATCTCACCTTTCTGAATCCCTGTTCTCTTTTCCATTCTTTGTGTACCATGTCTCTACAGACTTCAAATGTTTCAAACCCTCAGTGGTTTCCTGCTCAGGTTTTTATAGTCTTATATACCATAATCTTTTCAGTAGTTACGTTGAAACCTCTCTGCTTCAAGTGTAACTACATCTGAATTACAACCCAGAAGCACATGAATAGATCCTGTATCTAGAAAGAGGCAATTTTTGATACATCAGAAGCAGCAAAGTAGACTTGTATCAGTGGAGTTCCTTGTAATACAACTACTAATGGTCCTGGTACAGATCTAAGTGGATCAGAGACCAAATTAGGTAGATGTTAACAGAGATATCGAGGGTACGGTGAGCATGAAGTATGAATTATGTTGTCCAACCCCCAACCCTACCTAGAAATCCTGCCAGTCTGGGCTGTTGTGCAGTGTGCCATGTTCCATGCGGTGGAATTTCTTGTCTAGCTTGAAGACATAGCTGAAAGGAAAAAAATAATAAAAAAATAACCTGACCCGAGTGTCACTGCTCAAATTTATACAGCCTCTCCTCTGTCCTGGGAAAAAATAAATTGGCTCCTAAGGAAGGTGTGAATGGCTGAGTCTGAACTTATGCTCCCTGCTGGGTCCTACCACCTCGGAGGCACATCCTGGAGGTCTGCTCTGCCTCCCTGCTCTGCCAGAGGAGAAAATTGCCGCTGGGCAGCCTTGCCCGAGTAACTTCCATCTGTCAAACAGTACAAATGTGTTTCCTCTCGACCAACAATTTCTGAGAATTCATCAGCGTGGTCATTAGAGGGGGTTTCACCCTTTCGTGTGTGGTTTTGCAGTCATTGTTTCAAATGAGCTCAGCCCTGAGTCATTTAGGATTTCTTCAGAGCATTCGTGTCCCAATGGCCTGGCAGGCATGCAGGCGTTGCTCCTGGAGACAGTGCAGTGAACCTCTCTTTCCATGTTCCTGCTGTTGTGTGTGCTAAAGTTGTGTCCTGAGGCCATGAACTCAGTCGAGACCCACCTCATTACAGGCACTGGGCTGGCAAATGGTAAATTATTTGGTTTTTTCCCAAAGTGATTATAATAAGAAAGAATAAGACAAAGGGGAATGTGTCATTTCCCCATTATAGATGGCAAAAGGAGGAGAATACCTCTCTCATTAGAGATGTGCTTAGCTGCCTTAATGGAAGTAACTCATATACTGATGGCATGGGTTACACCAATAGAAACTGGTTTTACTGCTTCATCTTGGTCTCCTTCCAGTGCAAGAAAAGGTGTAGCAGCAGGGACAGCCTGAACACAGTACAGGCAGGAGAGGCTGTTCTGAATGAGATTAACCTCTGTTGCAGAAGTACACTTTTTTTTCTCTGAAGAGAAGACCCAAAATGCCTTTCCTCAACCCACACAGGAAGGTGAGGGCAGCACCGTTGTCCTAACCCCCTTCTTCCTTTCCCTGCCAGCTGACAAGTTTCACTGGGCTCAGTCTTCACACCACAGTAAATTAAAGCTAAAGAAAACACAACAGCAGGGAAAAGTCCCGTCATCTCACAGCACGGATCCCCTGCAGAGAGATATTTTCGACAATTCTGTTTCTTTATTTCCTAATTAGAAATAATGATGTGTTTTTCGGGTCAAGACGACCTCCTTTGCTGTGAAATATTAGAGTGATTTTGACAGTGTAACTAAAAATAGGCATGCGCGCACACGTGTGTATGCATGCACATGCACTAGCGGGAATAAACATGCAATGCTCTTCGCTTAATTATGAACATACTTTTCTCAGGGGGGAGTCAGGGGAAGTGCCTTTGCCTCCAGTTAGGGGTTGTTTTTTTTTCAAGTAAATAGAGAGAAGTTTTCTGAAGAACAGATGGTCTGGAATGAGGAATAGAAATATTTTTCAGTCAAAGAGGGGCCGGATGATGTAATAAGCCACAGGAACAAAGTTCAGTTATTTTATGCTCTCATCCAGACCTCAGAGCAAAAATGCCTCTGTTGTTAATTTCAGATTCATCTGCTTTTGAAGGCTGGCTCTGTCTTTAAATGCTATTATAATACACGCAGAGCTAAACTGAGCAAATAGCGATTGAGCAATGATGGAAGAATATATTTGTCAGCACTGGAAGCATTTGGGTAGTGTTTGCAATGTAGATGATAGGCCAGATATGCGTTTGGTTATTCTGGAGGGGGAAAAGATGTACCTTGAATAACCTTAACTGAGATCCTCAAATTTGCATCTGCCTGACTGAAGTGAAGTTGGCATTTGAGGGCTCAGTAGCTGCTCACAAATACTTCTAGAAGTATGGGTAGCTCTTATGCTGGTGACTAAACTCTCTCCTGCTCCACTTATGCGCATAGCTCCTACTGGTGAGGGCTTGTAGATGTGCTTGTCCCCGCCTAGGGATCTCTTCATGCTTCCATGGGCAAACTAGTGAGAAGCAGACGTGACACCCAGTCTGCAAGGTCAACCGCTTTGGTCATGTTGAGTTATTATCATTGTACCCTTTGAGAGAACTGCTAATGAAATGCTGGTTATTGTCCTGGGTTGTAGACTCTTCGGGCAAGGTTAAGTGTCGACAGACTTGGGTTGCGTCCCACCAGGCAGAAGAGGGCCTTGTGCAAGGCCAAGACAGAAGGAAGAGGAGGAGGGAGCAAGGGGGACCCTGCTGGGTGCAATTTGGTACATCCAGTGATGAAGAATGACTGAGAGTTAAAATGACAGTAGTTGGAGCTGCTGGTGATGATGACTTTGCACTCAAGGTGGTCAGGCAGCAGCTCTTGAGGGAACCTGAGCTGAGCACAGAGCTGGGAAGTAGTTCTGTGAAGTGCTGGTGTCCCAGAGCTGGCTCAGAGGACCATGGTAGTGGTATTGTAATGGCAAGATGCTGTAGGAAGTGCAGAAACTCTTGCAGTGGATCTGAGCATGGAGACTTTGCCAATCACTGTGTGCAGAGAAAGGTGGGGATGCGTGTGCAACAATCACCTAGTGGCTCTGATGATCTGGTGGAGAAAATGAGGATGAGAAATGCTGCTAAGGATGATCATAGAATCATCTAGATTGGAAGGGACCTTTAAGATCATCAAGTCCAACCATCAACCTAACACTGCCAAAACCACCACTAAACCATGTCCCTAAGCACCACATCTACATGTCATTTAAATACCTCCAGGGATGGTGACTTCCCTGGGCAGTCTGTTCCAATGTTTTGATAACCCTTTCGGTGAAGAAAGTTTTCCTAATATCCATCCTAAACTTCCCCTGGTGCAACTTGAGGCTGTTTCCTCTTGTCCTATCACTTGTTACTTGGGAGAAGACATGGACACTCACCTCTCTACAACCTCCTTTCAGGTAGTTGTAGAGAGTGATAAGGTATCCCCTCAGCCTCCTTTTCTCCAGACTAAACAACCCCGGTTCCCTCAGACCTCCCAATAAGACTTGTTTTCCAGACCCCTCATTGGCTTTGTTGCCCTTCTTTGGACACACTCCAGAATCTCAATGTCTCTCTTGTAGTGCGGGGCCCAAAATTGAATACAGTATTCGAGATGTGGCCTCACCAGTGCCAAGTACATGGGAATGATCACTTCCCTGGTCCTGCTGGCCACACTATTCCTGACACAGGCCAGGATGCTGTCGGCCTTCTTGGCCACCTGAGCACACTGCTGGCTTATATTCAGCCAGCTGTGAACCAAGACCCCCAGGTCCTTTTCCACCAGACAGCTTTCCAGCCACTCTGCCCCAAGCCTGTAGTGCTGCATGGGGTTGTTGTGACCCAAATACAGGATGCGGCACTTGGCCTTGTTGAACTTCATACCATTGGCCTCAGCCCACCGATCCAGCCTGTCCAGGTCCCTCTGTAGAGACATCCTACCCTCAATCAGATTGACATTCCCACCCAACTTAGTGTTGTCTGCAAACTTACTGAGGGTGCACTCAATCCCCTCATCCAGGTCATTGATAAAGATACTAAATAGAACGGGTCCCAGTACCTGAGCCCTGGGGAACACCACTTGTGACTGGCTGCCAACTGGAGTTAACTCCATTCACCACCACTCTTTGGGCCCAGCCTTCCAGCTGTTTTTTTACCCAGTGAAGAGTACACCCATTCAAACCATGAGCAGCCAATGTTTGATATGGGTTGAGGGGTGATTGCATACCTGCAGAAGCATTCTCTTTGCCTCTACAGAGCTACTTTTCAGGACTTCATTAACTTATATTTCAATTGGAGTAAAATTCATGCTGTTTATTTCAGTATTGATCAAATTGGTATTAGTCACTTGCGCAGTGCTATGCACTAGTCCTGGTTATGTTCTGGTTAACTCCTTTCAGAGACAACAGCGTTGCCTGTGAATCAAGCAGAACAATTTATTCACTAAGAGAAGCCTAATGGATGGTTTGGACAGCCTCCAAAAGCACAGCTCTCCCTATCTGAACAGCCTGAAACATTTCAGCACTTGAAAACAAAATCCAGAGATGGGCATGGCTGAGAGCCTCACGAAAACTGATGGACTGAGATTGCTTTTTCCTTTTTCTGCTTCCTCAGTGTCTCAGGAAGACTTGACTCCTAGGAAGAGAAGGATTTGGGAATCCAAATACAGCCCAAATGCCATTGTCCCAAAGCCACAGCTTTACTTTCTAAACTTCAAGGTTTGAGGTCTAGAAAGTTTCTGAAAAGTATTGTGATGATGCCTTAAAGGTGCAGTGTGTCCTGGGCCCCTACACAGCTTTACTTAGGTTTATTCGAACTAGCAAGTCCTAAAGTTTGAAGGGACTGTGAGATCTGAAAAAAAAAATAAAAAAAATGCAGGGCAATTTGAGACACAGCTAAATGGAGTTTTTGATTGGTACAGGGTGGTTTTAGCTGTGATTACAAAAATAGTTAATTCCAGTGAAGATTAGACTGCAAATGTCCTTTTGAGTGTTTTAGGGTGCAGTGGGTTGATCCCAAGCAGCAGCTAAACACTCATCTGGCCATTTGCTCACTCCCTCTCCCAGTGGGATGGGGGGAGAGGATTGGAAGAGCAAAAGCGAGGAAAAACTCCTGGGTCAAGATAAAGACACTTTAATAAGTGAAGGAAAAAAAGAGCGACACCACCACCCCACCACCCCCCCAAACAAGTCCTCCAGAGGCAGTTGTTCACCTCCCATCAGCAGACCAATGCCCAGCCAGTCTCTGAGCAATGGCTACCTTGGAAAGACTAACCCTCCCTTTGGTGCCACCTGTGTCCCCTCCCAGCCTCTTGCCCACCCCCAGCCTACTCGCTGGGGGAGTAGAGTGAGAAACAAGGAAGGTCTTAATGCTCTGCAAGCACTGCTCAGCAGGAGCTAGAACATTGGTGTGTTATCAACGCTGATGAAGTCACAAATCTAAAACAGCACCATACGGGCTGCTAGGAAGAAAATTAACTCCATCCCAGCCATATCCTGTGCACAGGGTTTTAGAAGGGAGAGGGCTTTGTCAGGTGCATGTCTCTTGAAGTCAACAGGAGCTGGGAACGGAATCAAGAGGCTACATAACGCTTCCCAAAAGGGCAGTAGGAAGACAGTGTTAGCTGCAGGCCTGGACACAAAGCCACTTCCAGCAGTTCCAGCGGTTCATTTTGTTTGGTGATAGTCACCCATGATACATGTCACAAAACAGGAGACAGGAAACCAACTAGTTCATGAGTTAAGAGGATGGAGTGTGCTTGAGCAGTGGTGGTAGCACTCACTTCTGAAGGCCACAGCGGGCACTGGCTTCCAGGATCAGTGTTTGCACTTCTGCTCAGACAAAGAGGTGCTGTCAGCCAACAAGAGAATAATGCTTTGTAAGGGAAGGAAGCCTGGTGTTTCCTAAGGTCCTGCAAGTGGGTTATTTCCTATGGAGCCCAGTTTTCAGCTGGGAGGGTTGGCTTAGGGAATGTCAATTCAAGAGGCTGTTTGTGGAGCATGCACTGTTCCTTTCTGGCAATGTAGCTTGAACTTGTCCGGATGATGCACATGTTCAAGTGGCGCAGTACGTGAGCACATTGGACAGCAAGGCAACATGGGGCTGTGGTTCCTTCACATGTTGTCGTTAGGAGAGGTCATGCTGTGAGGGATGAGAGAGCCTGAAAATTCACTTGGCCAAAGGGCAGAGAGTTCCTGTGTCCCCTCCATATCACAATCATCAATCCATGAGTTAGTGCTGGCTGGTGAGGGTGTCTCATCTTAGAGATTTTCATAATTGGGCACTAATAGTCATTTATCCTTGCACACTTTTGTTAGAAAAATGCCAAGTGGCTACAAAGTGCTTCCAAACGAGAATACAGCAGTGATGGTTGCATGGCATTTCAGTAGGACAATGTACTCAAGTGGGGAAATCTTTACCCAGACATTGTAAAGGCTCCTTAGAAGCCAAAATGTGTGTGCTGCTCCATCATTTGGCTGCAGATGGAAAAGACCCTCCTGTGCTAAGTGCAAATTCTGTGGAAGGAAACAGCTAGCATCGACAGAAGCGCACGTAAACAGGAAATACATACAGGAGAAAGGGCAGGTACGTGGTATGAAGTCTCGAATAGCTGCCAAAAAGCTGATCTATGTATTTAATCACTCAGAGGAATCCCAGAGCCTGTGTGGTACAGTGAGGGTCCCTCGAGATGGAAGCGTTGCTGCCTATAAGTAATGTTCCTGTTTACTCCCACTGATGCTTTATGTAACAATCCTGCTCTGCCCCTGACTGCCTGTCAGATCTAAAATAACTTTCCTTCTGATGGATGTCTTCATGCTGGAGGGGAATTGTGGGGATTTTCAGTATGAAATGGCCAGCAGCAAGAACAGGTATTCTTTCTGCGCTGTCTTCTAGAGGAGTATGGAGGCTTGAAGATGGATGATGAAGATCCAGGCACCGAGTGCTGCATTTTTATTTTTTTTCCTGGATGTTTCTTTACCTGAAGTAAGGACTATGAGAACAAGAGTCTTGCTTTGGAAGAGAGACTCCGTGATCAGTCAGATGCTTCCAGGAGTTTTTACATTAAAATACGAAGTAGAAATCCGAATATAATAATCTCAGCTGCTCTCTTTTCTGACTTCCTTGCTGTGTTGTGCTTCCATTAAGTTATGGAAGGCAAGGCTGTATGTGCTAGGGAGGTGATGCAAAGGCAAATGTCCAAGCCATGTCCATAGTGTTGAAGAACTGATGATTATATTCCAGCCACCCCCAACCGAAGCCCCAAATCAACCACTCATGTAGCAGCAGCAAATGGAGGGACATTTAAATTGCCTTGAATCATTTAAGAAATAAAACAACCACAACCCTTTTAGTCCCTATCTGCAGATAAAGCTGTATATTTTTCCCCTTGTGCGAGAAGTGGAAGGGGCAGCACTGTTGGAGAAATGCCATGGTTCGGTGCTCCAGGGGGGACCCATCGTGTTGTGGGGCGGGACGTGAAAATTGCAGCAGCATCTTAAAACAGTTCAAGGTGTCAGCAACCAAGTTCCCATCAGGAACGCTGCTTTGCCGATGCAGCAAGCTAATCTTCCAGGACTTGCTGAGGTCATGGCTCAGCTCACGTTTGATGAACAGCAAAGTTTGTGGTAAAGAGGTAGGCTCTGATTCTTTTCAAATCTTTTACCTTGCTCTGAGATTTACCAGGACAAAACTCACCCTGAATCATTTTGAACTATCTCCTTTGACTGCTAAATAGAGGAAGAGAAGCAGCAGCTAAAACTTGACCTTGTTTAGAGGAACTCTAATTATTTATGTCCTTTTTATGGACTGCTGCTGCCAACAACTTTCTCTCACTTTGCGGTTGTGGGTCACACTGCCTGCTGCTGATGTGTGTTCAGCTGGGCAAATATCTCATGCCATATTCCATGAATGTATTCCCTTGATCAGAAATCAGAATTTCTTTCAGCTGTGTTTATTTCTCTCTTCATCTGCTCTGTCTCCATCCATCCATCCATCCACCATAACCCCACCAGTAAGACCTACTGCTCAATTTTTCTTGCGACTAACACAGTCTGAAAATGCAGTTGCTTTTCATTTAAAGCATGTGACTAGACCTCTCAGTCATGTTTTCTCCCCCCTTCCTCATGTCTTCCCAGTAAGCTGTTTTGAGATGTGTCAAGGGATAAACCTAAATTGCTTTCATCTATTACAAAAAATCTGAGGTCTTGGTTACACTGCGAACACCAGCCCAAAATAGGATACCGAAGGCTGTTACACCCACCAAATGCTTCCTCATCTGGACATAGCGGTGCTTTGTACTGTCAGAATGTAAAGGAAAAAAACATACCTTTGTGCGGACACAGACATACAGCTCAACACAAGTTGAGATTAGAAAAAAAAAAAAGGAGGGGGGTGTGCAGAGGGTTCCTGGTATAACCATATCTGCACATGGGATTGTTGCCAGCACAGCTCCATCAGTGAAGGATCACACCTCTTCATCTCCCTGCCGTGCAGAGGTATGCTGGCAGAAATGCTTGTGCATACGTCACCAGTTGTTGCCTGATTTTTCTCTTTAAAAGGACTCTGCTGATGGGAAGCAGGGGGAGCGAGAGACCTGGCCTGAATTCCTTCACTTCGCTCACAGAATAGCTCCCGTGGGAGAGGAGAGACTAATAAATGGGGTGTGAGTTTGAGATACTGGTCCCCTGACAAAAATACGCATCGGCTGAAATGGTGTGAATCCAGGCTGCTCTTGTCTCTCTGGTATTATCTCAGTAACGCGATTCTCATTATGGCTGGAGCGGAGCCATGCAAGTTTGGTCCTCAGTGGGAGAAGAGAGACGTTGTGTGGTCACAGCTCTCTAGGGCAATCCTGAAATTCATGCTTGCTTCAAGGCTGCGTTGGCTGTTTCGAGGTTGCTGGTGGCCACCTGGCTTTGTTGAATTTAGCAGAATCAAAGAAATCACCTGCAACATCACCCAGTGACGCAGTTTCCCATTGAAAAAGCATCTGGACCTAAGCTTGCTTTGGATACATGTTAATTTTGCTTATTTTCTTTTAATGTATTTGTAGTAATGCTGAGGTAGTCCTACATGAAGGCCCGCTCCTGCCCCAGGCAGCTCAGAGTCAGGAACCACACTCAGTGGATCATTGAGGCAGGATTGAAAGTATCAGCAAAATAGTCTAGTTCTCTGAGTTCCTTCACCACACAGGCAAATTCGTAGTGTTACCAAAGTCCCTCTTATCCTCTTTGACATCCTATCTCTGGCGTGGGCTGTTTGCTTTAGAGTGCATGAGCTGGGAGGTGGATGTTCATGCAGTCCTCAAAGGAGACATTTTCCTGCTGGCATCTCCCAGGTTCAGCCTTGGAGCACCAGGATCCTGAAGCCATTTGTTTCTAAGTGTGTCTTCTCATTATCCACACCAGTATCTAAACGTTTTCCTTGATTCTGCCAAGATTCTGATGCCAGAGAAGCTTTCCTGCAGTCGTTTCTATAGTTAGATAATGTAACATGTGAAAAGTCCTTTTACCTGGTTTCTTTGACTTACCAAAGTGTTACCCAAATCTGCCTGTTCTTGCACTTAAGGTCTGGACAAATCCTGCGTAAGGTCAGTATGTTCAACTTGTATCTCAGGTTTCATGATGCAAGTTTTGTGTTCAACTAACTCCAGTTTGGATGCCTGTAAAATTCCCAATATGCAAATGTCCTAAATTTGGGAAATTTGAACTGGAAATCTCATTAGAGCAGACTTTTGTGTGTTGTGTCCGTGACTTCCCTTCCAAATAAACTGTCCTCAAAACACTTTATGGTAGCCTTTCCCCAGAACAGGACGAAAAAAAGAAAAACTAAAACAAACAAAAAAAACCCCAAACAACAAACACAAAAGCACCAAACAAAAAAGAAAAAAAAAAGCTGAAAAATAACAAATGCATAAATAATTTGCATATGTGAATTTTTTCCCAACCTTCCACACAGATTCGCTTCATATCAAAGTTCGGGTCATTCCCTAGTGCCTGAGGTTTTTTATTTTCCATGCTTGCAGCACAGAGGATGGTGTAACTCATACGAAGTGATGCCAGTGCCTGTTTGGACATTACTTGGATCTGTAAAAATGCGCTCAGTGTTTTCCAGATATAAAAAGCCAGAAGAAACCACCTTGATGTACCATGTGATGTTGTTTGCTTTGACCCAGGATAACTAAAATGAAAGGTCTCTCTGAACGCAGGGTGTTCAAAACCATCCCAGTTTTTTACACGTATGTGTGAGGAAGGAAAGGCGGTGTTTACGAGGGCACGCTGAGCTGCAGCTCGTGTATTTGCCTCTGCACGGCTGTGGGTCCACACAGAATTTCCCGAGTGGAATGGGTTTGGTTGCTCTAGTCCAGCTTTTAAAGGTGGGCAAACAGAGAGCTCGTCTTCCAAATGACACAAATTGAACCTTTTGTTGGAAATGTCAGTAAGCGGGGCGAGGGCTGGGAGGCTCCTTCCAGACAGGCTCGCTGGGCAAGTGTAGCCTCCCAGGTTAAAATGGAAGGGGGGTTTTGGAGCCCTGTGAGGTGCTGCTGCAGCTGGTTGTGCAACCGCAATGTACCGTGTACTTTGAATATAAAAATGAAACGGAGCTGCTGTTATTTCTAGCTCTTCATGGGACCGTTCTTGTCCGCAAGGCTCTTGGGTGCCTGCGCGTTTTGGGACTGAGGAAGGCAGGACGGTTTGAGGCTGGACCCGTGGGTGCCAGTACCGATGAGCAGTGCTCAGCTGGATTGAAACCTCAGAGCTACTCTGTGCTTTATCTTGCCTAAAATAGGAATAACTCTACTTTTCTTTTTTTTTTCCTACCTGTTGTCCACAGTACGGTGCTGTGAGATCTATGGATGAACAGCACCACTTGGAATCAGCACTTTGTGCAAATACCAGGCTGATACGCTGACAAGCTGTTAGCTGGTGGGCAAACATCTCAGGAGGCATCTGTGCAGTTCACAGCCTTGTGCTGGGGTTGACAGTTTTTTGTCAATCTATTCTTCTTATTATTGTCAACCTATTTTCCCCAACATACCTGTTGATTTGGGGGTAATGAGAGAAGTGGAGGGGTGAAACGCTAGGACTAGCACTGACTGTTGGGCACAGTCTCAGTTTCAGCTATTTTGGAGTTCAAAGTAGCAGCTGCTGGTATACAAAGACTTTAACTGGCATCAGTGCCCTGCCTAACCTCCCCTCGTTCTCCTAACAGCACTTAGCGTGGGCATGCATCACTCGGGGTTCAGCTAGACAGAGCAAAGAGAAATAGCAATAACGGAAGACCAGGAAGGATGCAGAACTGTGATGTGAGAGGAGAAGAGGTCTCCATGAGCAAGATGTGCACTGGTAGGACTGGTATGATCATACACGGGAACATGTTGGACATCTATGAAACAACTACGTAGGCGATGTGAATTGAAGCAGAGGAAAACCAGAGCACACAGACTGCTACACCAGGATGGGAAAGCGCATGCACTCTTAGGTTTGACGTTCTCTCTATCAGCTCCCAGCGGAGTTTTAAGTGGCAGTCACTGAAAATGAGATGCCCTCGCTCACCCTCTGTGACGCCAGAGAACTCAGTCCCAAGTGTGAACGCAGCTTCCATCTTTGATGTGTGAGAACAAGCTCCACCCTCGTCGCACTGGCTGGCTGACTTAATCAGCTGCCATCGGAGCCTCCCTTGGCTCTGCGTTAACACAGCCAACATCTGCAAAAGTACGGTATTGTGCAGGTGCCTGTAACTTGCAGGTGGACACCTGAGCACAGAGGAGTATCCATGTCTGTCCGGCTTGTCCAAGTCCCAGTCTCAACTGACAGATTAATTTTCTCGTTTAAAGATCGCATCACCCGTGCCCTTGCCCAGCCAGCGGAGGAACATCTCTCCTCCTCACTGCAAATCTTTACAGGATTGCTGACCCTCTCCCACCCCCCATGCTGCCCTACACGCGACTCTGGGTTTAACCTGGCCTTACTTGAACAGCCAGTTTTTCTCCTGCAGGTGGTTGACAGGGGGCTGGGGACAAATGCCTGAACTCCTTGAGCATTTCTGAGTGTGAACGTGTAAATCATTCTGTGTTCGGGGGTGCGCGCTGTACCTGTTGCTGATGTTTGAAACCATCCCAGCTCTGCCCTGACACAAATAAAGGTGTCTAATCTAATCACCGCTCCCTGCTGCAGGGATTACTTGTCCTTGGTGTGCTGGGACTCACATCTGGTGACACGCGCCCCGTTTAATCCCGGGGACGTTATCCCTGCCATGGGGGGGGCTCCCCAGGCGGCCATCCATGCTCTGCCTACCTTGACGTTGCCTCTCCTCTTGCATCCCCTCCGGACTGACTGAAACAGGGAGGGTTAAAAGCAGGAGTAATATGGCTGTGGAATGGCAGGTCACTCTTTACAGCGGTGGAGAGGTCTGGTTGGATTAAGCGTTTGGCTTTTAAATGAAAGAGGTGCTAGGTTGCTGTTTGGTACAGAAGCCATTAATTAGCGATTAGTGGCTCGCTGACCCAAACTCAGGGCTTTGCCTGTGACGTTTAGTACACCCCAACTTGCTCAAATATCTTGGTATGTGCTGGAAGAACAGGCCTTTGGCTTTTTTTTTTTAATTTTATTCTTTTTATCCCAACCTACAGGAACGTTCGGTTTGAAACCTGGAGGGTCCTTATTTGCGATCGCTACTTGTGATGCAAACAGCAATCCTCAGGCACGTGCGCGCCGCCCATGTGGGTTAATAGCTAAATCTGCACAGTGTCCTCTGCTGTCTGTGCACTAGGGCGTACTCTCAAGTGTTCGTAGCTTTATTTTACAACCACAATTTCTTCTAAACTTAGCAGAGCATACACTTTGTCAGGAACTGGTCCCATGCCAAGTTTCAGGTTTCAAAGTATTGCCATTCTTGAGCTATCCCCTGCTTCTTTCCTTCTGTGTGTCTCCCTCGCGCTTGCACACAAAACTTTCTTTTTAATGTAGAAAATTGTATTTTTTTCCACACATTCGTAACTTAAAACATCTGAAGAGGTTTTGCTCCGAGTTTATATTTAAAAGAAATAATGAAAGCCAACACTGGCAGAGAAAGCAGCGTGAAAAGTTGCAGCTCAGAAAATTCAGGAACATTATGGGCATTTGCAGAGGAGGACTAAAATGGAAGTCCTTGCAGTCTGCCTTAGCAGGAACCCGTATGCGATATTCAATAAGACTATAGCTGCTGTAGCGCAGAGTAGTACTCCTGTTTGGGCAACTTAATATACTTTATAGAGCGAGAATATTACTTGCTGGCAGTCCAGTCAGTTGTTGTGATCCAGCGTCTTCAAAGGCACTCCAAAGGCTGAGCATTTATATATTTGAAGATGTAACTGGGAGGGCTGTGCTGTGAGTTTCTGGCCCATTAACAGTTGCAAACATCTGGGCTTTCTTCATACTAGCATCATCAAGTCGGCACCCTTTTGTACAACTCCATCTGGCCTGGCAGAATCTTCCACCATTCCCTGGCATCGTGGAGTTTATTTACTGGCTGTCCCCCTGAAGAAAACTGGTGTAATATAGGCCGGGTCTAGGTTGTCTAGAGGCTGGTAGGCTCAATTTAAATCTGTGTTTCAGAAGAGTGCTTTTAATCTATGTCTAGACATAGCATAGATGTTCCTACGTCTTTGCTCCAGTTGAGGCACAGCATTAGGTTTTGGTGACCATGTGGCTGCTGGTCAAGGCAACAAGCTAGACTTTCATTTTCATCAGAAAGTGAATTTTCTCCACTTTAATATTCCGTGAGCCTGATGCTGCCATCTCCTCAGATTCTCCTCCCCTCCCACCAATTGTTTCATGAGTAATGACATACACTGGGGTTTCAAAATGTGCACATCTTTTGTGGATTTTGCTGGGCTCCAGCACAAAGTTGCTCTTTCATCCACTGCACAGTTGGCTACGTGGCAGAAAGTATGAGATCTGTAAGACAGGATGAGGAAGTAGGTCTTGGACTAGGACATACATCTTCTGCTTGCTTTTTATGTAACGGAAATGGTTTTGGGCTGTAACCCATAATGCTGGGACGCGGATGACAACTTGGGTCCTCAGCAGAACCCAGCATCTCATAGATATAATGCTCCTACGTGTCCCTAATTTATGTTTGGCTCTGGAGATCTCAAACTTCCCAAATTACTTTCTGTGGTGCTGTTAGGGATTGTGAATCCAGAGTTATGGATTCATTGGTGCATAAAAGGATTTGAGGTGCTACGCAGTTAATCCTGGCTGTAATGCCAACTACAATGAGATGTGGCTCTGAATCAAAGCCACAAGTTGGCCAGCCTCCTCTCTGGGGACATCCTTGCCTGTTTCCGGATCCAAATGTTATGTCTGGCTTGAACCTTTGTGATCAGGTAAATTAAATTCTTGGGTCTGAACAGTGCAGGAATTTGTAAAAACGTAGAACTAGAGTAGGATCTAAACCGGCCTTGTTTAAGCTTATCTTTTTGTCTAAACAAGCTTCAGCTGGGAAAGAGGTAGACCTTCTGGGACCAAACAGTAGGTTCACTGCCCTGAAAGGGATGATTCGACATTTCATCTTTAGGCCTGGACAGATTTGTTTGGGTGCAACCTGTCTATTGTGCGTGAGCATGAAAGATCCCATGTGCTTTGCATAAAAATCTTCTTCAGCTTGGGACTGTTTCAGACTTTTGGCCATTGAAGTATTTGTAAATTTAAAAACAATCTCCTGATTTTCTTTAAACCAGCCTTGTGTGTTTCTCAGTTTTGTACTGCTTTGAGTTGTGAGTGGGCACGGTATTTAAAAAAAAAAAAAAAGGAAAATCTAAGGATATTATTCTTATCACTGGAGACAAACTCCTAGAAGCGGTGCCATGGTGTAGTAAATGCAGTGTAAACCCAGAGTAACAAAATGTTCTTTCATTTACCACCTACCATAACACAAAGCAGCATTTTGGGTGTGAATACTGTCGTGTACCATACACAGCGTGCAGCTTCTGCGGCTACCTGATGAAATGCTGCATGTTGTTATTTCTAAGCTTGCATCTTTGGGACACACCAGGTTGGATACAGGAGGTTTCTTTGTGGCTTAGTGTCCGTAAACAGCCTCGTTTGCTTTGGCCTCTCTGCCGATTGACATCTGTGTCTTGCTAATTACGCACAGATTAAAAGGTGATCACCCAGCTACTTATCTTTACGGTCCAGGTGGCGGTGCCAGGCAGTGTGTGTTTAACATGCCAGGAGAGCTGGGAGCCTCTGGCCCCACACCGGTCACCCTTGGTCACCGTGCCCACCACACAGCTCTATTTCTACTCGTTAAATATACTTAATAAATAAATAGCACCTTCTAAACGCGTAGGCGGGTTGTCTAGCGTGGCGCTGGCCCTTCCAAACATGCTCTGAAGTTGAAGCTGTCTGTTCAGCTTGGCCAGGATTTATCATTAGAGCTGTACGGGCTCGAAAGCGTATTTGTGGCCGGCGTGCCAGCTCGCCTGAATAGCCCGCAGTGTAATCTCCCTCTTTCCTTAGTGGGAGGAGCTGCCAAAAATAGCAAGCCAAGAATTTGTCCATGTTATTTCTGGGATCGCACCAGGAATTGACATCAGGAGGAGAGGAGACAAAAAGCAAGCAGTGTGAGAAGTTTAGGGTCCGTGGCTGGGGGGGCTCTCGTGGGGCTGCCTGGAGGGGTCTGGTAGCCACCTCCTGCGCATGTGCGCTCCCGGGTGCGAGACTCTCCCCAGGCCCTGGGTGGCTTGGACGAGGTGGCTTAAGTCTCTGTTAGGGCAAACCTGCTTGGCCCAGCACACTGGGCTGAGCCGGGGAGTCGGTTTTGTGGACACACGGAGCAATAACGTCCCCTGCAA
Organism: Anarhynchus alexandrinus; assembly: GCA_008711295.1. Lineage (NCBI taxonomy): Eukaryota > Metazoa > Chordata > Aves > Charadriiformes > Charadriidae > Anarhynchus > Anarhynchus alexandrinus. Next base: position 173,097 of record VUYV01000622.1, on the reverse strand, counting down.
CAGCCGTGGGACTGTGCAAAGGGTGAAGCGTTAGTTCTGCAGCTGAGGAAAGGGATGAATCAGCCTTCACAAAAGCCTGTGAATTGAGCTGTGACTTCTCTGTGGAAAGGGCTGTTTGTGCTATAGGAGACATCACCGCCCTGGACAGCTGGGTGGGATCCCAGGGACGGGGATGGAGATGCTGAGTGTGCCTCTGCCGCTGCTGCCGCATCCAGACCCGGATGGCCCTTACACTGTGGGGGTGCTTCTGAGACCAGCTTGAATGATCCTCCCCGTAGAAAATTTTTGATTACTGCTAGTCAGCAAAAGGAATATTGAAGGTAATACTATGTTGGTCCTACCTGATGTTTTCTGTGTTATCTGCCCCTTCCTTTCTCCCCTCCTCTCTGCACCAGCCCCGGCACATGCCACCGCTTGCGTGGGCAAAGGGTAGGGGGTGTTTAGAAAGCTGAGGTTACCCTGGGCTGGATGATGAGACGTGGGGGAAGAGGGTATTCTTGTTGGAGAGAGAAGTGAAAGATGGTCACAGCAAGGAGGGAGGAACTCGGGCTGTTGTATTGATGGTGTAGGAACACGGGCTGCAAATGAGTGGTAAATCAGGCTTCATCAGTGTTGTTGCTGAAATAACCACTTTGTTAACCCAAATGGATTCATACGAGTATGTCATGTGCATCGCAGAAGAGTTTAGAACTGCCTCTATGCACTAGCGAAAGATCCGTCTCCCTCCAACACAGGCTGTGGGCCAACTCTCTGGCCCGTGATGGAGCTAATTTGGCATCCGAGTCCCGGGTTCAGTGGCACTGGCCTCATAAGGGCCTATTTAGCTGCCTGACTTATCTCCAAATAGCTGTTTGTTCACTGCCTGTGGTTGCATTCACCATTATCTTTACTTAATAGCGCATCATACTACAATGAAGAGGCTACTGAGTGTAAGTCCTAGGGAATGAATAAATTGCTGTGTTGTCTGTTTTGGGCCAGAAGGAGGAGGAGTTCAGTTGCAGTGCTGGTCCACCCTTGTTTCTCCGAAATTTGTCACGCTCTCGCAGTTGGTCCATGTGCTGTGTCAGGGGACAGCTCGAAAATCCTGGGGGGGGCACCAAGATTTACCAATGCAGGGAAAATAAGAAATGCACGTTTGGCGCTGGTGATGAATGAAGTTATGCTGACATCCATTTTAGAAAAGGCCATGTATGGAGTTCCACACTGCTGCTGTCGTGGTAGGAGATCCATCCTGCTTTGCAGAGCTTGGAGTCTAACCAGAGAAGCCAGGCAAAGGACAGTGGTGATGGAGAAAGGTGGATGTAAAGGCTCCAAGAAGCAAAACCACCTTCTGCAAGTCCTGCTCAAGGCAGCAAGCGGGGCTGGGAGTGTAAATTAGGTGTGCTTGTTCACGGTCCTAGGTGAAAATATTCTAAGCAAAAACTGTACTGTAGGTTGAGGTTCTGGATAATGCCAGCTCCTCCCAAATCCTGACTTTTGCCATAGTTGGTCCTGTTAGGATCGGGCAAAGCAGCTACAGAGAGGGGCAGCCCTCCCTGTAATTGAGGAGATCAGCATCCGACACTAATCCAGCAAAAAGCAGGCCTGGCTGCAGCAGGTAACAGGAGCTGGGCACGATGGTTTCACCTGCACCTTCTCCATGAAAAAGTCACTTTCACCCATCATCCCCTTTTTCTTTCCTCAATGAAGCAGAAATCAGCAAAGCCTCTTGGCTTAGCACTTGCAAAACAAAAAGCATTGAGTACTTTTATTCAAAGTAACATTGCAGTTCAAAATGTACTTGATCTTTATTTCATAGAATCATAGAATTGTCTAGGTTGGAAGAGACCCTTGGGATCATTGAGTCCAACCATTTCTAACTGTTTAGATTTGGTCGAGCAAAGTATTTCATCCAAAAGGGAAATTTTTAAAGAGAACAGTCCTAGGATCCGATCTGCTGATTATTTGATTATTTTTAAGATCTCCTGGAAATGGCAGCCCACCTTTTCCACATAAAAAAGGGATGCCTTAAAGGCACCAACCAACACTTTCAAGGGGAATATGGTTTTTAGTTTTAACTCCTCCTCTGCTCTGGTATTTAAAGGATCATGCAGAGATGTGTGGATCATTTCTACAACTTGAAAACAATGCGGTAGGTTTAAAATTTCACAGTGGAAAAATAAATCATAATCATAAACCTATAACTGGGTCATCCGCCAATTACAGGAATAAAAGAGTTGCACGGCAGAACACGCCCCATGAATTAAACTCAGCAGGATTATTTGATTAACGTATTGCTGTCATTCCCATTAATGGCACACAACTGAAGCTGCTGTAGGTGACCCAGCAAAATGTTTTCATAGTTTTTAGATTCATGGGAACTTTTTTTTCTAAACTACACAATGGAACAGCTGCACTGTACAAAACGCAGCATCTCATCTAGGCACAGCCGTGAAAAGCCACACTGTTTTCCTTTGGTGCAGTAAATGCCAGCCAGTCGTTCCATAGCTTGAGAGCTGTGGATGACCTGTCAGTACGCAGGATCCCAAACTGTAAAGCCAGGTGGAGAGGAGAGAATGAGGGAAGCTGAGGGCAAGGAAGGAATCTGGCTGTGCAGCTGCCTGGGGTGCTTAAACTGATGTGAGTGAACAGGACCCATTAGCAAACAGAGATGCGCTTCCAAAACAAAGCATTTAAAGCCTGAATTTGGTGGGACAGCAGAGTGCTGAAAATGCTGATCAGGAAGGTTTAATCTCGTGCAAAAAGTGATTGATGAGTAGGTAAAGCAGGGGAATACCTTATGGAGCAAGCTGTGAGGTGACTGGGTTGAATTGCTGTGTTCATCATGATGTCTGTCTTTATCCCTTTGGTTCGGTTTTGTTATTACACCTCCATGTGCAATCCCCTACAAATAAGATAGATAACGACAGCTCATGAAACTCACAGTCTACCTGCCATAAAGGATTTCAGCCATGGCCTGGAAAGGTAAATATTATTGCAGTTCATTTTTTTTCCTCCAGATCCTTTTCCTAAAGGATGTCAGGGTGGTGGCCAGCTGGAGCAGTTTTAACACAGGAAATGTAGGGAGCTCTCTATACAGAGCATCATCAGAGCTGGGATTCAGACCTCCTTTTCCACTTGGTGAGGCTGAGATGTGAGCTCGTAATATCCTTCAGTTAAAATCACATTGGACCCCCCAAGATTGACAAGTGCAAGTTTCTGTACGCTGATAGCCACCTGCAATGCAAGCACTGCAGTTTTGATTAAAGGCATCTCGGCAATCCTTTGGGCCTTCAAGAAAGCATCTTGCAATGGAAATTTTGTATAAAGTGAACAAGAGCAGTCATTAATAATCAAGTAAATACCCTCAGTACCTGCATTTGGGCTTGAAAGTGCTGCTTGGGATGGTTTTCCTTATCAGAGCTGTGTTTTTCCAGCACAAGCCAGAGTCTGCTTCTCTGCCCGGGCACCTTGGCTAGTAGGGAGATGGGAGCATCCTTATTTTCCTGTACTTCTAAGTCTAGCTATTGTACAGGTAATTCTTGTGCTGGAAAACCAAGGTGGATGGTTCAATCCATAAGGACAGAAGGAAAACCCAGTGTGTATTCTGTTCCTTCAGGGCTAGCGGAGGCCTTTGTTTTAGGAGGTGGCATGGTTAACTGGTCGGGAGAGCTTTTATCCTGACAGGCCAGAGCTGATATTGTTCTGCAAAGCTGAAATGGGGCCTCTGGAGGGGAAGATAAACCCCTGTATGCTTAGGCAGGGAGCTGCCAGAGGATTTTCTGGCTGGGGGCTCTCATCTTTCAGCACATCCTCACCCAGGCGAGGTAACCAGGAGATCAAGGACCACACAAGCCGACATTATCTCTGCAACTGATCCGTTTCAATTCTGGATAAGTATGGCCAGTTTTCTCCATTGTGACTGCTTTAGTAGATTGTCTGTAAGGTCCCTAGATTTTGTCCCTTCCCTGTGGGGCCAAGCCCGTTCAGCTAAAAAACCCACACAAAACAAAACAAACCTTTTCATCAGGGTAGATTTAGATTACATATTAGGAAGAAATTCTGTACTCTGAGGGTGGGGAGACACTGGCCCAGGTTGCCCAGGGAAGCTGTGTATGCCCCATCCCTGGAAGTGTTCAAGGCCAGGTTGGATGGGGCTTTGAGCAACCTGGTCTGGTGGGAGGTATTCCTGCCCATGGCAGGGGGGTTGGAACTAGATGTTCTTCAAGATCCTTTCCAACTCTAACCATTCTGTGATTCTATGATCACTTCCCTGGATTTTCCTCCATTCATGTACCCGCAAGTGATTATGGTGGTTGAAAACTTTCCTCCTAGCCCAAAGCCCTCACTCAAGACAAACTCTCTCTGACTCAGTAGGAGTTTCCCAGGGTAAAAACTGATTCAGGACATGATGATGCAGTGACGATATAAACCATAACCTGTTTATTTTAGCCAGTATTTAGATTTCAACTGAAGTGGGAAGCAGCGTGATTTGCCGCAAGCCAACGCTCACATTTCTCACAGAGCATTGGAGATGGCATCGGTTCAAGGTGGGGCTGGTGCTGGTGGGAGCCTTCAGAGTTGATGTTAGAGGAGAACAGACACGTAGAGCATCACGTCAACCCCTCGTTGTATGTCAAGACATAATGAGGGATGTTACAGATTAACCACAATGACGTATGCTCATAGGAAGCAATGGGCCTGGTACTCTTTCCTCTGTACAGATAAAGGATCAGATAAAGACGTTGTGCCAGACACGGTCTCCGTTAGAGGAAGAGCTTTTAGGCTGGTAAAGTCATTGAAAGATATCAGATTGAAACACTTGTCCTCTTTCCTATCCCATAGTCATTCAGACTTTGTTTGTAAGTAACTCCTTACTGGAGTTACGGGGGAGAGTTCAGGCGTGCATTGCTCGCGCTGTTTTCCTGTTTGCTCCTAGAAAAAGAGGATTGAAAGTCAACAGCCTTCTGCACTCCTATTTCTGTGCCTGAGGGTTTTGAAGTGTAAGGAAACATTTGTTTCAGTGAGATGATAAGTAAAGAAATAAGTTTTTCCTAATTCCTTTTCTTAGTCTAAATTTAGCCTCATTTTCTTAATTCTGTTTTGTTAGTTTTACTTAAAAAATGCAACAAATTGGAACCCAGAGAGGAAATAATAGATTATTTTTTTTTCCCTACTATTTATTTTTCATTCTGTTTTTTGACATTGCGACTCTTCACCAGCACTTCTAAACATGGACCAGCTCTCAGGTGTGGGTGTTGCCTACGGAGGTGGAGGGCTGCTGCTCAGGTTCATCATTAACAGCACAGTTGTGACACTGCATACCGCTCGGCTCTCCTTAATTTGACACCAAACTCTCTGCATGTCCCAGAAGAAGCAGCAAATTGCTAGAGAAGAGACATAACAAGGGGACAAAAAAGATTTATTTGGTAGCAGTAAAGAGCATGCAGGAAGATGGGAGTCATGGAAATCTCTTGCAATATAAATGCTGCCTGCTCTCGGGTTAGCATCGGTATGAAAAGTGGCTCCAGAAGTACAGTGCGTAGCGTCAGGTGTAGAGCAAGTGAAAGGCAGCAATGGAGCCTCTGTGTTGTTGCCCCTTTGGGTAGCGCTCCTGCAGCTGGGGGGCTCTGTGGGAGCAGTCAGTTTAGGACCCCCCCTCTTTGGCCTTCCTCACAGTTATGTTTATCTCCTTTCTAAACATTCTCCCTGCCACCAAGTGTATCTTTGATGAGTGTCCAAAGTTCATATCCGCTCTTGTGTTTAACCTTCATGTTCAGCGGCTGAGGTCGGTGAGCTAATTACGTGCGCACCAGCCTCCAAGCACGTAGACCAGCTCCTTTTCTTTTCACCGGGTGACTGATTAGCAGCAGCGGGCCAGCCCATAAAGGAAGGGGCAGCCGTTAATGCCAAGGAGTCAACAGGGTTTGTGCTTGCACCTTGCAAAACACGTTGGAGGGTTTGTGGGCAAGTGCGAGTGCTGAGCCCAGTCTGCTGCCGTTTTCTTAGGCTGATGTGCAGAAAACATTCTCTGCAGCTGATAGAAAACATTTTCAAGGTGTTAAGAGGTCCCATGATTATATCCAGGCTGGACGTGGCCTTGGGCAACCTGGTCTAGTGGGAGGTGTCCCTGCCTATAGCAGGGGGGTTGGAACGCGATGATCTTCAAGGTCCTTTCCAACCTAAACCATTCTATGATTCTATGATCTTGTGATCTGGCCCAGCTTTGCTACTCTCACAGAAGTTAAAGGTTGGGAAGCTGCTGCCAGAATTTCCCCGGCACGGCGGAGTCCCAGCCTTGAAGAATAAGTCCTCGAGGAAATATTACAGTGGTCAGTTCGGGTAGGACACTTGGTGGTGCGATGTCTGTGTGTGTGGAGGAGACACTGCAGCTTTTCTGCCTCTCGTGGTGTTTCAGTGAAAAGACAAAGCGAGCTGTCATGCTGTGCAGGGTGGTTGTGATGTTCATGGGGTGTTTGATCTGTATCTGCAAACAGTTTTCTTTTAAGGCCCAAAAGACCTCAGCTTTGCAGCACTTAACTGGAAGGATCTGGAGTCTCAGGAAGATGTAACCCTAAAGCTGTTTGTTGTTGCCCTCCAATACAAGTAGCACGTGAATAGGCTACACAGTGGTCAACACATGGGGACATCTAAGTGGGCCAATGATGAAGGCTTTGGAAAAGGGTATGTCCTAAGTTCTCCTCTTAATCGGGGCTAAAGCATCTAATCTTCATAGCAGAGGTCAGTTCATAGACGTGTAACGCAAAATGTGGAGAGGGTATTGCCTTCTTCTAAAACAGAGCGTGGTGTGACCTGTCTGTAGCTACAGCACATGCCCAAAAGGTGTACGGTGCCAGGTAGTGGGACTCTCCTTGGGGCAGAGGGGCTTGAAGCCCAAATTTCCCTCTCCGCAGAGACTGCCCCAGCCCCATAGCAGGGTGCTCGCCCCTCCACCTTCATGTAGCCTCATGAGGCTTTTGTTTTGTCTGGGGTTTGGGGGATTTTCTTCTCAAGTGCCTAAATAAAAGCATCTGTTTGGATTGCTTGGGTAGGCCATTATGGACAGCAAAACCAGAAGGATTTTTCCCAGAGTTTCCAGACCTAGGTGGCTTTAGCACCCACTGAAACTTTGGGAAATGGAGCTTTACACGTAGATTTCAAACTCTATCTCCACGTTTTACGTGGATATTTTGCTTTGCATTAATACTTCTCAGACACTATATTTTGTGCTAATGAGCTCCAATACTTATAAGGAGCAGAACGGAACTGAATAAAGTGCCAAAGGAATAATTATTTTCACACTTGAGCAGCAGACTGACAAGGACAAGTCCTGCTCAACCTAATAAGCTCCTGGAGCAGGAGGTGTTTTAGTGTGTTACCGTGAGAAGTTGAACTCGAAGAGGTTAAGAGCGTATTTCTGAGCTTCCTAGAGACTGACGCCTACTTGAAATGCAAACCGGAGGGAAGCAGGAAAGCATTAGCAAATCAAAGTGTGTTCTTCAGTTGGGGTAGCTTCTGTCTTCAGGGACAGCTAGATTATGGGCACCAGTTTGGTGCAATATCATTATTTTTTTTTCTCCACAATTGGGAAAGAAAATAAAGTTAATGCTACAGTTGAGTAGAGAACCTCTTGCCTGGTCCAAACAGAAAAATACACCTTTTGCTGTTGGCACATCACACTGTGAATATTTGCTTTGGCTAATAAACATGGAGAAGTTGTTAAATGATTTACCTGCTCTGTGTACGTAGCATTTGTTGCTCAGCTCTTCAATATTTAAACACCCATCTCCCCAGCACACAGCGCTCTGCTGAGCTGGGGCGTGGAGACTCCGTGCAGTGTCTCCCACCAAACTTTTTGGTGAAAGGTGGAACTGGGTATGTAAAACATCCCAGTAGCAAGGATGGGCCCATGGACCATCAGCTCTACTCTGTCGATGGCCGTTGTGTGCCCAATGCACATGGGCCATCGCTGGGTTAGGCTGAACAAGCCTTGCCAAGTGACTGCCTGTGGCACTGGGATTGTGCTGGCTGCGGATGCACAGGGTGCTGTTGGGAAGGTGATTTATTATGTTTATCATCTAATTTTGGTGCTTTTTTGCAAATAGTGTTAGTCTGCCAATAAATTGCAGGGTTTTGCCCATGGATCTTAATAGCGACTTGTTGGCAAGAGTAAACTGTGTTTAAATGTATTTGTCCTAAGGAAGAACAAGCAAGTGAACAAAAATCCAGCCAGTCGTCATCTGTGGTTTCGGAGGACTCAAGGTGTGAGTCCTCTCCTAGGATTTTGGCGGTTTCTTAAGCAAAGCTCTTGGGTTTTGTTGAGCTTGGGGTTTTTACATTGACTTGACTCCCGTTTCTGCAGCCGCATCCCAGCAGGGTGGCCCGAGGGCTGGATATGTGAGACAAGCTGCTCTGAATCGCTACCTCTGGTACAGGGTACCGTATTCGTATGATTCTGTGACAGGGATTGTTGCCAGGTTTTGACCCTTCTAGGATGCATACGTAACCAGAGGTACCTCTTGATGCTCTGTAGAGGTGGGGCTTTCCAAAATAAATCACTTAATGGAGCCGTGCATAGCCAAGAACAAGTTGCCCCTACCCCAGGTGATGCTCATGCACGACTTTACTGTAGCGCTGTACAGCTTCTGAGGCACACTGGTAGATATTTTGTGACTGTTTATTCCACTTTAAGAGCTGAAATAAAGAGCAGCGCACAGATGGTGGTTTGCAGCAGTTTTCCTGGTCCTAAAACCCCAGGGCTTACATTGCGTATGGTCCAGTGCTATTTACTGACACTGTCTCGTAGCTGTCGGTTGGTGCGGTTGCAGCCCCAGAGCGCTCTCGTAGCACTACTGGAAAACCAACAGCAGCACAGAGGGGATATCTTCACCACCAGTTGAATTCCTCCCTGCAGTGCAAAGGGCCATGCGGTGTCTGGCACGTCCGCGTGGATGGACGCACTCTCGCTTTGAGTTCCTTCTGACACCCCAGCACCAACCTGGGAGCTGGGCTGCCCCCCGTTGGCGTAGCACAGAGCCCTCTTCTAGGGCAAAATTCTCACTGTTGATGTGGATATCTGTGAAAACAGCAATAATTTGTCCATAAAAATCCGTAAGCTGCAGTTCTTGTGCTTATTAGGGAGGGAAAAATCAGGTCCCTAGATAGCCAGGTTGCTGGTTGGAGCTTAAAGCATTATTTTATATTTGTTCACCATTTTTAGCTGCCCAGTGGTCCAGTAACAGCTATTGCAGCCAAATACCTGACGTTTGTATGACACACGGGCACGGGCGATTACTGACTGTGCATACAGGAATCCGCTGCATGGTGTGCTGCAAAGGATGGATTTCCTGAATAAAAGGTAGAAGGATTTAAATAACCTTTGCTCTTCACATTGAAGAGTGGGAAGGGTCCAGTTTGGTTTTTAAGTTTTGAGCACCTGCAGGACGATCATTTTTAGAATCATAGAATCGTTTTGGTTGGAAGAGACCTTTAAGATCATCAAGTCCAACGTTAACCTAGCACTGTCAAATCCACCACTTTTTTACCCTGGGTAAGGACTTGCTAGTGAGTTGAATTTTGTACTCAGATTCCAAATCAAACTATTTGTTGATGTCATGAAAATAATTCTTTAAGCTGTGTCAAACCCTCAAAAATGTAACTAATTTCCTCCATTCACTCAACACCCCTCGCTCAGTAAACTGGGGCCGGAAACCAAATGGCAAATCAGCTTGTGATTATTTTTGCTTTTTGTATAAATGTTCTGTTTGAATGTTTTTGGGGGTTGGATTATTTTTTTTTTACCTTTTCTGTAGCCTTTTTTATCTTTCTGTGATCATTCCAACAGCGGTGTTTCCGCTGTTTGATTTTTCTTGAAGCAAATGAAATGTATTTGTTCAAATTATCTCTGAACATGGACTGTGCATCTCATGTTTCCTGTGATGCGTTGTAAGCTGTTAGCGCATAGCCACCAAAATGGGGAACACGTGCAGTACTGGGGCTTCTATAATTATTCAATATGGAGCAAATTTCTAAATTTGACCATGAGCTATATGAAATTCACTGTTTGCAAGGGATTCATTGAAATAGGCTCATACGATGCAGTGAAATTTCAAGTAACAAATTCATTCAAAGATTTGGTGAGATCCATTTGAGCATTCAGCGGGAGAAATACTCATCTGGTAGTTTCCAGGTAGAAAGAAATTCATGGTTTAGTCATTGTGGTGGCTGACTCCTTTGTACAGAAACATTTCATAATAATTTTAGTCCTCCGGTAGTGTATATATTTTATAGTATAGTATAATTTTAGAGCGCTTTGAGATAAATAGGTCTGTGTGCCTTTTTTACGAGGATCTCTAGGAACTTTACAAATACTGGTTATGACTTGTGTTTTCCTTTCCACTGGGGAGGTTGAGTGTAAGCAGTTGGGTTCACATTTACACCAAAAGGTTTGTGATCATAAAGGGCATCTGATCTGCCTGACATCACGTGCAGTATCTCAGGGTCAAGCCAGATTCGGGTATCCTCACCCGGTGCGCTCTCTCCTGACTTTATCCATGACCTCAGGTTTTCTTCACATGCACCGTCAGAAGGAAACATGTTTGTATATCCCATGTTTGCCGGTAAGAAGAGTTTCTACCTTCTGTTGAAATGATGGATAGGAATGGGTTTGAGACAGGTTTCTACGTGAGCTGGGACTCTGTTCTTACCCATGTGTCAATGCTTGTAAAAGTTGAAAACTTAGAGTGGAGAAGTTCGCAAACATCCGATTAGCTCTCTTGCGCCCAAGTTGGGCTGCGAGATCTTAACTTGAAAATACCACGAGAACTCAAAATAAATGATCAATAGGAAGAAAATGCAAATGGAGGGGAATACGGTTGGGCCTTAAGCCCTTAGAGCTTGATTTGAGGTTTGGAGGGAAGTTAAGGCTAGCTGCTGTTCTGTCCAAGCTGGATCGTGTGCCCGTGGCTGGTCAGGACACCACTCATCTGCGTACTGCCTGGCCTGAAACACAGGAATATGTTTTCCCCACTTAATGGTCACTGCCTGCAGGAACTGAATGCTGAGCTGCAACAGCATCAAAGAGGACTCGAGTTTGGTGTTCAGGAAAGGTCAGAACATGTGTGGGGACTGACCCCCCTGTTATGGGCTGTCCTCAGCCTCAGCCGCGCTGGCCAGGCCCTCAGACCATGCTGGCTGCCCCTTACGGATTACAGAGGTCTTTGGTCTCCAGTGCTGTCAAAGCCAGCAACTGGGATCAGTACTGCGTCAATATTTCATAAGTAAACAGATTTGGCAGAGATGGCTCTGCAAGCCACGTTGGCTCCTTGGAGGACAGTTTTTCAGGTTCTGGGCTTACCATAAGCTTTGCCTAACGTAGTAAGTCTCAGAAGAGCTCAAGAGGAATTTTAATGTGCAAAAGCTGGAAAAGGAGTGACCATCTCATGGCAGGATTTGCCTTTCCCCTTTGGCCTCTGGATCGCTCTCCACTTCCCTTTGGGTTTTGAATGTGTTCCCAGAGCAACACACTTTGCACCCCATGGGAGCATCGCACTTCAGTGTTTCCTTCTATGCATTATTAAGCTGCAAAAAGAGCTTTGCAGCTTTGAAATATGTTCTCATTAGCTGTAATTAAATCTTTAAATTCTCCTTCAGGCTTGGATAAGGCACAAGCTCCGCTCATACCCAAAGTTTTTCTTCTCTCTTTTTTTTTTTTTTAATACTTTATTAGTCTCACACTCTGCTAATTACTGAATGCAATGATGTTTCCAAAGCAGCCACAAATAAAAGTATTTACCATTCAGTGAGGCATGTGTTAATCTGGCAAACTATTATATTGGCTACACGGTCTCTTATTTAATATGAATCACTGTGTAAAGTGCCTCAACAGCACAGCTTCTTATTCATTATTGCTTAATTTCATGATATCTGAGATGTGGGATTTCAGTTAACGGATAATTGAGATCATAAATCAAAATATTTTCAATGAGATTACGTGAAACACAAGATGTTCAGGTTCAGAGCCTGAAATAACGTTGTCCTTCTTGGCAGCTCTCAGCAAGGATGGGTGAGGTCTGCGGGCATGTCCCTCTTTCTGTCTTGACTCCAACATTGGGTCAGCTGGGAGGGGGCAGGTTTCTGGTGCGTTGTCCACTTTCTGTCTATCTAATATACTCGCATCGCCTCAATCTGTGTAGGATTCACCAGTGATGTCTCTCTGCTCCTGACACATCTGTTGGATGGGAATCTTTCCTATCTGAAGTTTCCCAGCAGGAAGATGAGGCCAGTCACAGCACATGCACCCAATTTCTCGCAGCATCTGGGCACCCAGTGATGTACATGGGACTTGGATGGTTTTTCAGGATCTGTACTAACTTGACAAAAACATCCTCCAAATGTCCTCAGGGTGGCACAGGAAATCTAGGAAGGAGCAGAGATGTCGTAGATGGGTGCTTTGAACCACTGACCCATCTTTCTAACTCTCTTCCCTGGCAGACACTGAAAATCAACTTACCTGGGATGAATAATTCCTTCTAAAAATCCTAATTATTGCTTTTGTTACTGAAAAGGGCTCATAGCTATCATAGCAGCCACCAACTGAGCAAGCATTTTAGAAGAGACGAGTCACTATCTGTGTTGACAGGCACCTTCATCCTCTCTTCCCTATTTATCCCTACTGACCTCCGTGAGCCTTGGATTGATCACGTTACCAATTTTCTAACAAATTAGCTGTTTGACTCCTTTTCTGAGAAGGCAGGTGAGCAAGCTTGCCTTAAAGATCACAAGGAGGACAGGAGTCCTCTTCACGTGAAACAAAGATGTTGTAAAACAAGAATGTCCAGTTCTAAATTTTTCTATTGGAGGCCAAAACCTGCAGCATAGTTTATATATTTTTAAAGGAAAAGTATTTTGGGGGCCAGATTCCTTTTGTTTATTTTCTTTCTTGGCTCATTTGTAGCAGCCTTGAAAATAGTAGCTTCGTGTGGAAAAGCTGATGCAGCACTCGGCAGCACAGCAGCAATCCGTATCTTCTCCGGTGTATTTTAGGTTGCCAGCAAGGCCTGGATTACAGCTGGCCGCATCTTACCAGGCAAAATTATTGCTTTTTATAAGGTCAAATGTGTAGCTTCTTCCTACTGGAAAGCCTGAGGAGGGACAATGAATGATTCATTGTAGGCACTCCAGAGGCACACAGACCCCTCGTGTGCGTGGCTGTGGGAATACATTAGTACACAGATTTCCTGTTCGTACAGTCCAAGTTATGTAGAAAATGCCTTTGCTCCGTGGTTGGAGAACAGAATGGGCTGTTTGTGACCAGCTTTCTCTTGTTTCCTATTCTTTTTCGCTCTGCCCCTTCCAGGGTGGAGTTTGACTTTGCTCCTCACCCAAGGGGTTGAGCTGGGAGGTTCGCCCAAATCATTTGGAATGTGGATTTAGAGCAGCTGAACCATTTAACCCAGAGGTGCAGCTCACTGTGGCTGTTACAGGGACGTCCCAAGGCTTTGTCCAAGAGTCTCCAAATTGTTCCATCTATCCATATACTCAGAATAGGCAAACATACTCTCATTACAGACCCCATACCCTGTGCTCCCCAGGTATCTGTACAAAAAGCAAGAGAAGGATGGAAAGGCCATGGGATGGGAGAGAGAAGCCCTGAAGGATCAGGGTAGAGGGTATTCAGAGAAAAGAGCGTCTTGGGCAAATGCTTCCCCATGCTGTTAGATCCTTCGGATCCACAGGTGCTCACACCTCTCTGATGGGATGGGGACACCATTCTATTTTAGGGAACACAGTCATTTTTCTGAGAGCTGAAAAAGTTGCTTCAAGCCTTCAAAGCGTTGGTGGTCTGGTGCTGAAGTCAGTGGTGGATCCGGATGTGTGTGGTTTACCCCAGGCTGTGGCCAACTGGAGGCATAGCTTGTAATTTGACGCAGGGCTCATCCGTCCTTGTTTGCCTGTGGTTCTGACGCATCATCCAAACCATCTTCATCTTCTACCTGTATTCAAAAATTAGAATGTGCCAATTTTCATTCCCAAAAGCTTCCAGGCTGCCCCATAGCTGCTTTACTTTTGGTCGGTGTTAGCTAAAGGCCTTGCTAAGAAGTTCACCCATAGGTAAGGGTGGGTAAAGGGTTTAGGCAATGTAGTGTAAGCCCCTTCTCATAGTCTGGCCTGGATCACGAGACCCAGGGAGCTTCAATCACTTCCTGAACTCTCGCTACATCTCTGCTTCGCCCTTCTAGGAGGGTTTTTCTTTTTCTTTCTTTCTTTCTTTCTTTCTTTCTTTCTTTCTTTCTTTCTTCCTTCCTTTCTTTCTTCCTTTCTTTCTTTCTTTCCTTCTTTCTTTTAATGATTAAAATAGCCCTTAATATCATCATTTGCTCAAAGTGTAGAAATAGACTGAAAACGCATTCCCCAACTGAACCAAAAAACGTTCAGGTCTCATGTCATTATTTTTTAACCAGGTCTGCATTAAAAGTTTTATGAGCTGCTCCAGTTTCGGAAGGTTTCCCGTAAATGAACTTTCCACCACTCTGTGACAGCAGTGCGTTGCCAACACATGGATAATATGGAAAAATGAAAGAGAGAGAAAAAAAAAAAAGTCCTTCCCCCCCCTTTCCTCCGTCTGTTACAATACGGGACTGTGGCAGGAAACGAGGTTTTGCAGTTTTTTACGAGCAGAAGTGTGTTGTGGGTTGGGGGTTTTTTTGGGTTGTTTTTTTTTTTTTTTTTAAAGCCTTTGAGTGTGTCATTTCAGAGCGCTCTCCAGCAATCTGGAAGCAACCAACTTAAGGCATGGAAAAGACATTATGTAATTGCAAAAGACAAAAAACCCTCCCAATGCTGAGGCCTCGTGGCAGAAGCCAGTCTCTGACCTCACCCTTCTCAGGATCTCTGGAGAACACTGTGTTCCTCTGGCCCCTCGCAAAAAATAGCCTCTTGCCAGATCTCAGCAAACAATTCCGGCATTTCCTTCCCCTGCCTCTGGTCTGTGGGTGTTTTGGAGTCTCTCGCATGTGTGGGCAGGGATTCATTAGCTAAAATAAAAACCGTACTACAGAGCTGCATTAGAGAAAAAGGAAAAAAAAAAGTTAGGGAAAAAAAAAATGTAGGCAAGTGTAATAAGCCTGCGGCATCGGCTACTTTGGACTCGATTCCAGTTTGGGAATTAATAAAGAGTAAGCCAGAAATAACGGGGATCTCGTGGGGCCTCTTGTCTCCCCTCCTGTCGTCGGTCGCGGTCCCTGGTGCCCCGTCTTGCCCGGCAGCAGCTGAACCGGCGGGGTCTGAAGTGCTGCCTTCGCAACTTCTGCCGGCAAAGCTGAGCACGGGCCGAATATTTGAAAGATCAAGGTCTTTGTTCTTTTTTAGCTTTTCCCAGTATAATCCCTACAGAGATGTAATCGTTTGGTGTTGTTTTTCCTCTGAATTCTCTTTAATTTCCTGCCTGTGGTTTTGGGGGTTTTGTGAGGTTTTATAGTTGTGGAGAAATTTTGCTGTTTACAGTGGCTGTCCTACATGCTCTAAAAACAGCATCCCATTTCTTCTAAGAAAAGCACTTGTATATCCTAATTTAAATTGTCGGGTCATCATTATTGCCACTGTGATACTCCTCAGGGAACCCAAATAAATATCCCTCGCCATGGGCATCCTGCCTTTGCTTTGGTCCCGGGTCTCTGGGGGCAGGAAGATCCCGTTCATCTTCAGACCCTAAATTTCACTGCTGGTGTACCCAAAAGCACGGGGAAAAGCGTCTGTGTTTCCCGACCACAGAAGCCAATCGTGCTGCCCTCAACTTTCCCCGCAAACGTGCTCGAGTTTGGTTCGTGTCTGCCAGCTGGAGCCAATACCTTCTTTACAAGCTTCTGCTTTCTGCCGGCAGGCTGCCAGGGGAGCCGGCGATAGGTTTTCAATGGCTGCGCTGTTTATTTAAGATCATTGAGCCTCAGAAGGCTCCCAGAAGCAAACAGAAGTTTTGGTTGGCCTCATAGGGAACCTACATCTGCCTGCTTGGGCTCTGCAACCATTGTTTTAGCATTAAGAGACATTTGCGTTGCATTTTCTTCAGCTTAATAATTTGGCTGACATGGTGCAGGAAAGAGTTTTGTCCTGTTCCTGTCAGCAGCGATGTTTTCCTCCCTTACGAAGCTCTGGTTTATGGAATGGGTTGGGGCTGGGAACTCAAAGGAGTCTGAAAGTTGGCTGTGGTCAGGATGCCACATTATATGTGTTAAGGTTCGTCCTCTGGGTTTGGGGGTGTGAAAGTTGCATCTATAATATAAAAAGGTGGAAATTTGGTGATGTGAGGAGTGGGGAGACTGGGGAATAAGGTGTAGCAACTCCCCGTGCCAGAAATGGAAGAGCCCGCCCAAACCAGTCCTCCAAGGAGAGTATTCGCCATTTTCCCACTCTTCACATGAGACTACTTCTTTTAAAATGTCCTCTCTGTGACACTGAGGATCTCTGCTGAGACCTTCTACCTCACGTCAACCTGGCCTTGCTGCTGAAAATAGGTTGAGTTGTTGGTGGTGTTTTTCTTGCTTTGTTTCCTTTTCCGCATTGTTCTTTGGTTCCAAAGAAAAATACAAGCAGAGCCGAATATTTTCTGTGGGGTTGTAACTTGGATCAGTGTGTGTTCACTTCCCCTGGGTGCTCCCCAGCAGCTTCCCAAGGCACCAACACAGAATTACCCCCACAGCAGACGTTTCATCCAGCACAGTGCACGTGGCGTTATTCAGAAGACCTGGGCTTTCAGGTGTCCTTCTCAAGCTCACCCGCCACGTTGTGGCAAGCATAGGGCTCCTCTCTCCGTGCCACAGCAGTGCATCCCTTCCTCAAAGCCCAAAGATGATGGAGAGATGCGCGGCCAAGTCCTCCGCTGCAAATCCTGCTCCTGCAGCCATCAAAGGGCAGGTTTGATCTGTGCCATGGGGGCCAGGGAGGCGAGCAGGGCCATGACAACAATGCTGCCAGAGCCACCAGGTCCAAGAAGACTTCCTTTTGTCTGAGCTCAATTTCTTGTGCTTGGTACAGCTGGAGCAGGGCACCCACAGCCACGTCTTTCTGATATGTCAGCTCACTGGCTCCTTCCTACAGTCCCTTCCATGCTTCTTGGGAGGGCAGAAGGGCAATGAAGGGTGAGGAGAGGACTTTTTGCCTTCAAAGAAGCTTGTGGCCATGCCTCCAAGTGCCTCTGCGTTGTTCGGTACTCCCTGGCACCAGCCTGCTGGCTGCAAAGTGATCTGACCGCTGGCTCTGCCACTTGCCTTGCTACAGGGAGAAGCTGTTGCTTGTCGGCAGCTTTCCCCCCGCCATGTAGAAGAAACCATAAATCATTGATGAGTCCTTTACCTAAATGACTCTGCTGCTCCTCCACCGAGGCAGCCAGGCTGCAACAACCCAGAGTCGTTGGAGGGAGTAATTCCCATTCCCTTGTCCCTTACCAGTGGCAGCAGAGCGTGTGGAAGCCCTGTGGTCTGGTGGATTGGACGTGAAACCCTGGGAGCCTGTTTCCTAAGCCCCGCGCTGCAGCTGCCTCATTGCCTTGCTTCTGGAGAGGCATCTGACACCTCAGTGCTGTGCGTTTGTCCCTCTGTTGTGCCAGAATAAAGATAAATAAATATATGTGTAGTGTATTAATATATTTAATATATTAATTTTAATTTTAGTTGTTAATTATATATCATGCAAATATATAATTAATAATATAATAAACTGAATAAATATAAATAACTAAAGATAAATAATAAATGAAGCTGTTTGCCTCCCTCGCAAACATCTTTAAAATGTGGCAGGACCATGTAGTGCTGTGGAAAATGCAGTGGGAAAGGAGAGAAAAAGAATGGTGTAGAAAGTGTCGATGGTTGCTCAGATCCTTCAGGCCAGTTTGAAAAACCTCTGCTGAAATTTGGTAGCAACAGAGAGGCATGATGGAGAGAGGATGAGCCAGCTCAGAGGGTCAGCGCTGGCTGCCCAGTCCCAACTGGCTCCTTGCAGTATTTTGTCTTGGTTAGAGAGGTCAAGGCTTGCTTCCTAGGGTGACTGATATGAGGTTTTGAGTTTGTTGGGAAATGTCCATCACATTTGGTGGGGCAAGGAGCTCAGCAAGGTGTCAAGCATCTCCAAAGCTCGTGGAAGGTGGTGGCTGGGGAAGCAGTAGAGACACAGCTGGGAGAGGGGGCAGCAAGAGCTGGATGTGGTCATTAGGCACCAGGGGGAAGCAGCAAATAATTGCTGCTGCCATCAGAGCTGCTGATGTCCTGGGGACCTGCTTTCATAATTGCTGAGGCTGGCAAGTCTAGAAGGAACACTTATTAACCTGATCTCAACCAGTTATGCCTTGCTGGGGTTTCCACTGGGAAGATGTTGGCTTCATGCGCCTAACTCCTCTTCTGAAGATCCTGATCCCTCGTTAAATGTCTGCTTGATTTCTCAGGTAATTTTCCATTTGCACAAAGTAATTTGATTTTGGAGAGAGGGCACAGGGAGCACTGCCAGCAAGCTGTTATGTTACCCCCTGACAAATAACACTCTGTGAAAAGAGCCGTGAAATCCCAGCCCTGAGCCCTTGCTCTAAAGGCAGTCAGCAGTGGGGTTTAAACCACGTCCCTGAGGAGACACCAGCACAAGTATCACATCTTCCTCTCCAGAAGAGGTTTTGCCTTGTTGCCTGGTAATGTTCCTCATGATAATTCGCCAGCAATTACTTCAGAGATTGGTCTCCTCTTGTAAGCAGTCTATCGACTTCAGATTTGTCATTCAGTTTCTGGGCTGAAATAGCACATGTGTGTCTGCATCATCCCTGGTTTAGGTGGAATAAAGCCTGTGTCTGCTGAATCGATTTACCTGTGCAGCTCAAACCTGTGATCATCCATAAGTGCTGCACACTAGTGCTAATCGCTGCAGGAGCGGCATTGGTGTCTGGTGGTTAACGAGGGCTTTGCTCCGTCCTTGACTGGGATGGTTTTGGGTGGGAACTGGTGCCGTTCCTTCCCAGCGCAGCTGATTCAGTAGCTCTTCCACTTGTTACATCTCCATTTTCCGTGCTTGCCGTCAGTAATCTAGCTTTTACCCCAGAAAGTGAGATTGAAAGTAGCTGGCAGGTACCTTGGTGCTACCAGGGAAGGAGGGGTACAGAGGTTGTAAAACTGAATTTTTCCTGCTGTGCAACACTTTTCTTCCCAGTGCTTTTTTTCTCTCGCTCTCCCTACGGTTAAAGTAGCTGTAGCTCTCTCCATGCTCTCGATGTTCTCGATATACATCCAGTTATTGCACAAAGCTGTTTTGCTTTGGTGTGATTGAGCACTTGTTCCTCATTTATGCATTTTTGAAATTTGGGGGTGCAGCTATGACACCACCGAAGGTGTTAGCATCTGCTAGGGTGGCTTTGGACTATGGGCCAGACTGTAGCTGACTCCTGGACCAGCAGATAGGCTCAGAGTGGCAGAGTTGCAACTCCCTGGGATTATTATTATTATTTTAATTTTTTTTTTTACTGTGTTTTACCAGCTCTGAAATCCGATTCATGTGTCTGAACCCTGTTGTCCTCCTAACCCTCTTCCCCATCTGAATCAGGACAAAAGTTTTCTAAAAAGGAAAGTAAGGGTTGTCCTGGCTCTTCTTTTACATCTGCATCAACTCAAAACAGGCATGCGATGCTTGGAGAAAATAGAAAGGGATGTCCAGCTGGAACTGGATTGAATGCCATTGATTTTTAGAGGAAGCCATTAAAGAAATAATTTCCATGTTTCATTTATTGTTCTGATGAGAGTGAAACACAATGAAAGATGTCCCCTCGGTGCTGGATAACCTCTCACCAAGGAGGAATAGCTGATGTTTACCACTCAGGTCTCTGAATATTGCTGTGTACGTACAGCACGTCAAAATGTTCTCTCCAAACATTTTTGGAGCAAGAAGTAGCTTTTGGGGAAAAAAAAAAAAAAGAGATAATATTTTCTGAAAACTGATTTTTGTTTTGAAAAAAAGAGGCAAAAAGCATCTCAGTTTTGAGGAATGTAAAATATTCAGTGGAAAGTAGCATCGTATTGATTTTTCTCTCCTTCCTTCTCACCTGTATCCAACCCAGCCCCTCAATATCTGCCACGCATAGCCATGGCACAGCCAGTCTGGAGTTGTTCAAGGGAATTCCTTGCTTCTGGTTTGCCAGTAATGCTGAACTGAAGAGGGTCTGGCTTGGAAGAAACAAGCCTAACGCATTTTAGGTCAGCTTAAAAAATGGACAATTGTTTTAAGTTGGATTATTTGAAACGATTTGAAGCTACTAAAAATAATATGCTTCCTTCAATAAGCAGTACTTTATGGTGGAAAGATCGTAACTTATGTGTATTATCATTTTATCACCAGTAAGTTTTTAATATGTTACCATTTATCTCTGGATTAGTTGAAAAGTTCATCTCTATGCCTTTTCTCTCCAAATTAACATAAATTAATTACTCTTCCCGGAAACGACTGTGGAGAGAATAGAAATGCCTTTTGGTAACTGATCAGACTTGGACAAAAACGCCAAAGTGAGTGTAGCTTTAAATGCAGAGAGAAGAGACAAAGCAGCCCCCAGTATTAGATACCAAACAATAAAGCCTTTAACATGTCTTCGGGATTTCGAGGGGACTGTACTGCTGACCTCTCATTCCTGCATATTTTCCGCCAGCAGCGTGGCAGCCTTTTCCCTCTATCTGCTCTTACAAACCCATCCCCTGAAACGGCAGCACGAGGACAAAGTAAAAGCAGGCGCCGAACTGATGGCTCTACGTGGGAGGGTGGAAGAAGCTCTGAGCTGGTGGCCCCTGCGGTAAAAATGGTCCAAGGCACTTAAGGCTGTGCACAGATGTCCTGCTCCTGATCTGGCTGGGCTGGCTAGAAATATCGCTGCTGCCCACTGGGAGTGATTTATACAGCTTTCCCGGCAGAGGGGTTGTCAAGCCCCCGGTGTGGCTGTTTCCTTCCCCGTAGGCTGGTTTGGCTGGTAGCCAACGGGGCAGCTCCGGCATAGCCATGGCAGTAGACGTGTAGAAGGTGGGAATGGCTTCGTCTGGCCACTGTTTGTAAAAGAAACACTTATTCATAGCCTAAATCCAACTGCAAGTCATCAGCTTGCTGCTGCAAGTAGCTCCTAAAGGTGTTCAGGCTTGTGGGGAAGTTGTGGTGATGTAGTTCCCAAGTCCTGGTCCTGATGGGACCTCATGATGAGGATGGGTGCACGGTGGCTCCCTTTCACTCTAGCGTGGACGGTGGTTGTCACACACATACAGAGCTGCCACTGTGCTGTACCTGTGTCACGCTGAAGGCATCACCCATGGTACGAAGTGCTCACTGCAGGCAGCGTGCATCTCTGGCAAACGTTCCTGCTCTGGAGCCAAAAGGCTTGGGCAGAGGAGAGGAGCCTCCATCTCCTGACAGTCACATTGGTTTTGTATGAGCCTTGGATACACAAGCCTTACCCCTGCAGGAGGAGGAGGTGGCGTTTAGAAGTGACTACTGGGGGCACAAGCACCCTGCTTGTGTGGTGGCATGAGTGAGAGGACCTGCTGGCATGGGGGGCATTGGCGATAGGTAATGGTGGGGTGTTTGACTTTGTGTATTAACAAAAGGGACACCTGACTGGTAAAACGGTAATTACCTTTGGATCTAATAAGTGTAATTATTGAGTAATCCACCAGAGTATATAATGAGGTGGGAATATTTTTAGCCTGCGAGCGAGTTCTTCGCAGTCCCCCGGTGCCGCACTCCGAGTAAAGAGCACTTAGGCAGCACTGATGGCCTGTAGCTTTTAAGAAATTACTGTGATGCATCTTTAAAACTGGCAGCTTTATTAAAAAGGGAGGCAGGGGAAAGCTATTATCTTAACATAGCTGGGTTAAGAGAGAATACGCATTTCAGAAGGGCCCCATTGCGCTGCGAGGCTTGCGGGCTTCATAGCCTGAGGTACAGCTGATAGCCAGAGATGCTGAGAAATTTGTCTGGGCCATTTTGAGCTGAACGCGCTGCTGTTCTCTGATCCGGGCGGTGGGGCTGGGCTG
Organism: Anarhynchus alexandrinus; assembly: GCA_008711295.1. NCBI lineage: Eukaryota > Metazoa > Chordata > Aves > Charadriiformes > Charadriidae > Anarhynchus > Anarhynchus alexandrinus. The sequence goes on along the minus strand of VUYV01000622.1, from coordinate 151,084 downwards.
GGCTGGGCTCATCCAACGCTGACGTGGGTACTGCCCCGCTATCCCATGTGTAGTAGGAGCAGGACAAAGAGCCTTTGTTGAATGCCCGGAGGATGCTACAGCACAGAAACCGGTTGAGCTGGACCAGTGCTTTAGTCCCATGTGTGCTGCTCGGCTGATGAGTGAGAAAAGGGAGAGGNAAAAAAAAAAAAAAAAAGCAAGCAAACAACAAAGGTCCAGGAAAACCCATTCATGTTTGCCATGTGTCCAGGACGCATTTGTGAAGAGCCATCGCATAGCAAGATGCTCAGCATCACGTTCAAGTGCAATTTCAGAGCACCTGCCCCAGCTACTCCCATGGCCAAGCATTCGCTGCAGCGCCCCAGAGCAGACCGAGCCCTGGGGGGAGCAGAGCCTTTTGTCCTGTGTCAGCACAAGCACCCCCTCATCAGCCTTCCTTTGAATACCTCTGCATAGCAAATACCAATCAACATCATTTATTATTATCAAATACATAACAAATACAATTTAATATCATTTATTATTATCAAAAGGGAGGTCACACTGGCACCCCGACCTGTGCTTGCATGATTTCAAGCTGCAGTTTGTTACTTATGTGACAAGTATTACCTTCTGCTCCTACTAAAAACTTTCCTTTGCAAGTTTGTTTCCCCCCCAGCCAAGAGCTTTCACTTTGGAGAACATTTTTCTAAATTCATGTGATGACTTTCAAAGCCAAGTGGCCACAGTTCACCTGAGCCAGCCACGCACTCCCAGTCTTATCGGTGCCTTGGCGACAGAGTGGGATGCTGACGGGACGGGTGCTTGGGTGCTTCCCGTTGTCATTGCAGGGCGATGGAGTGAGCTGTTTCCATTGCAAACGCCTGTTTACCAGCAAACCGAGCACGCAGGAGTTTGCAGTCAAAGGTGCGCCCTCCCTAAGCACTCGCAGAAAGCCCATTAAAAAAAAAAAAAGAAAAAAAAA
>VUYV01000622.1:41139-149884 GCA_008711295.1 Anarhynchus alexandrinus | reverse complement strand
GCGGACGTTTCAAAAGGCGGTATCTCATTCCAGCCTTTTCAGAGTGGAGTGGGAACGCAGACCTCGCAACACCTGCTTCCCGCACCGGCAGCGCTGAATGGCCGAGGAGCACGCGGCCGCTGAGCCTTTGTTTTGGGGCTTGCTTTTAACTACAAGGAGTAATCGGAGTTGGCTGTTAAATGAATGAGTTTGGTTGGAAGATAAGCCCGGACACCTGAGGTCTTGCATTCCCGGCAGGGCTGGCGAGCACCAAAGGGCTTTTGAAACGGGCATTGCTGGAAAGTCGCTATTATGTGTGAGCTTTACACTCAAACACCTTTGGACAATGAAGGCACCAGAGGACACTGCTGCTCCCGATTGTCAGCGGCAGAATAAATCCATGCTTCCTGCAGCGTTTCCCTCCGCTGGCCGTGGGGCCAGTGCAGAGCGGAGAGCTTTGCGGAGGCACAAAAGGTCTCTCAATAGAGCAGGGGTCAAACTGCGGGTTCCTCCTTTCAAAACGGCTCCTGATCTCTGATGCAGAGCGCCCTGCAAGACCCCCTTTCGGAAACGGAGAAAGAGAGACATTGTGTTGCCGAAGCGGAGGAGAGAGGGAGGAGGAGGAGGGAATCCCAGGCCCTGCTCCTGAAATGAACCTGCGCTGATGTTTTCAAAGCTCCCCACAGCAGAGTTTTGGGCCCCCAGCTCCCAGCAGGACTGATGGGAGCTCTTGCCCTAAATCTCTTTGCTGGTCCTGGCTGTGCAGTATCTCTTGGAGGGAGGTCCAAATATCTGCAGCCTGCAGTGGGTCCTGCTAGCCGTGCACTCCATTTGGTCCCCACCATGTGTCGGGGGAGTGTTGCTGGCTCTGGAGCTGTAGGGAGGCAGTGAGATGGGCTCTGGTACTGAAGGACACCTGTGATTGCAATAATTCAGGTGAATTGGCGATGTGCATGTTGGCACAAAGGGGTTGGTTGTGGGGTACGGCTGTGCTCTTTGCAGAGCTGTGGGCTCCAGTGCCCACAGTCTCCCCCAGGAGGCTGGTGAGGACCAGCAGAGGTCTGTGGGATGAGTTATGCCGTGCTCGGGAGCGTGCTCACTCTTTCCTCCACTGGTGATGGGCTGCATGTGGATTTCCTTCTGCAAAGCGGATGGAGGTTGCGCCGTCTAACCTCAAAGTTGCTGGGCTCCCTGCAGAACTGATGTCTGCCCTTGAAGTGTGAAATGCAGTGCCCTTAAACACAGGCCTGTAGTCTTACAGTTGTCCTCACTCGCAGTCCTGTCCTGTGGCAGTCATTGATGTTTTGTACAGTGGGCTCAGTACCTGTTTTGTATAGTGGCGCCCCAGGATGTCTAATGGAGGGTGCATGGAGCAAACTCATTGCAGTTTAGGCAGTATCTGCATGAGCAGATATCATGGTGCCATAGAAATGGATGTGGAGAGAGAAGTATTAATGCTAAAGACTTGATGTCCATGCTGTGTGTGTGTTGGGGTTTGCTTTGACTAGTTCTGGTCAGATCTTGGACCCGTTAGCTGATGGGACATACTTTTTATTTGTACCTGTAAGGAATCCCGTTCTCACAGCCTGAGCCCTCTGTATGGTGGGAGCCAAAGCGCATAAAGTGGAGAAGATCGGGGCTTCTCCTTCCAAACCACACTTCTGATCCAAATCAAATCCTGCTGAGGACACTTTCTTGGACTCTCCACCAGCAGCATTGCTAAGGGTAAAGTGATGCTCTGGCACCTTGTTTCTGTCAGTGTGTGTTGGGTGGCAAGTCTGGAAGAAGTAATGGGATGTGCAAACCTCCTTGTCTCCTGTACAAAAGGACAGGCACCTAGGTTAGGTCTACCAACAGCAGCTGGAGGGGCCCAGGCGTCCAGCCCTCACCGAATTTGCGTGTCTAGTGGGCACTTTGTTCCCCTGCATGCTGTGAACATCCCAGCCCTGGGCCTTCAAAGCCTGGCAAGCCAAAAGCCACTGTTGGTCAATGTATAAATGGATATACCATCTGCATTTTCAGTCTCTTACTATCTTTTTTAAGGCAACTGTTTTCCCCAGAGGTTTCTGAACTCTTTAAATAATGTAGAAATATGGCCGTGCAAATAGTACTCTTCCTGTCCTTGGCGGCATCACCCTGGCACAGGTGGGGTCTTCAATGGCCCCAGACCCCAGCTACTGTCACTTCTCCATGCGGGTGAGGAAGCTTTTGTAAATCATCCCCCTCCTACTTTTTATCCACAGAAAGGATGGGGCAGCCCAGTTCTGAGAAACTAACCAAGGGGAGCCTGAATTTGGCCATCGCGTTCCCCATCTGTTAAGTACATCCACACAATGATATTTCAGTACGTGTCTTAAAACAATGATTTCCTTTTCTCTTATTGTTTCAAGTCCTTTGGATTCCTCGTGCAGATTAAGGAGTGTCCCTGTAGAGCTGAAACACAGCAGCAGAGCTTCTGGGGTAAATCGGATCCCGTCTCCCTGCAGAGCACCAGCAGCAGAAGAATAGCACTGTGCTGGCATTGCATATTTGCGTTGCAGCCAGGAATCCGGGGAAAGAAAGGATCCAGCTTGTCCATATTGCATGGGCACAGCCGCCACATTTTAAGGGGTGGAAGAAGGGAAGGGGAGACCCACCAGAAACTCATTGAAAACTGCCATCCATCTACGGCTTTTCTTTCTGTGCGATAAACTCCTCTGCTTTCCGCTGTGCAGAAAACAGCATGTGGGGAATTCCGGTGCCAGCAACACTTTTTACTGGAAATCAGGATGTTTCTGTAATGAGGAAAGAAATGTTCTCGAGTATGAAGTTATCAAACAACTTGACAAATTCAGATGCGCTAAATCACCCGGCGTAAACGTCTCTCTGGCCTGCTTTTATGTGCCTACAGCGAGGGTGGCTTATCCACTTCTTGGCGAGATATGATCTCTGTCCTCTGGTGTTATTTTTAGCTTGTGTTTATTTGGAGGAGGCTGTTACAATAATCTCATAGAATAGAATCATAGAATAGTTTGGGTTGGAAGGGACCTTTAAAAGATCATCTAGTCCAACCCCCCTGCCACGAGCAGGGACATCTTCAACTAGATCAGGTTGCTCAGAGCCCCATCCAACCTGGCCTTGAACGTTTCCAGGGATTGGGGCATCTACCACCTCTCTGGGCAACCTGGGCCAGGGTTTCACCACTCTCATTGTAAAATATTTCTTCCTTATGTCTACTCTAAATCTACCCTCTTTCAGTTTAAAGCCCTCACCCCTTGTCCTATTGCAACCAGGCCATGCTAAAAACTTTGTCCCCATCTTTCTTATAAGCCCTCTTTAAGTACAGAAAGGCCACAATGAGGTGTCCCTGGAGCCTTCTCTTCTCCAGGCTGAACAACCCCAACTCTCTCAGCCTTTCTTCATAGGAGAGGTGCTCCTATGAAGAGGTAGTTGAAGTCCCCCAGCGGGACGAGGGCCTGTGAGTGTGATGCCTCCTGTAGGCGGGAGTAAGAAGGCTTCATCAATAGGCTCCCCTTGATCGAGCAGCCTGTAGTAGACACCAACCACAAGGTTCCCTTTGTTGCCTTAGTCCCTAGTTCCTACTCATAAGCTTTCAACTTGCTTGTGGCTGTTCTTCAGAGACACCTCTTCACACGCTATCCATTTCTTGATGTTGAGGGCAACACCTCTGTGCCTCCTTCCTCGCCGGTCCCTTCTCAACAGCCTGTAGGCATCAATAGCCGCACTCCAGTCATGGGATTCATCCCACCAAGTTTCAGCAATGGCAAGTAGGTCGTAGCTTTCTAGCAGCAAGGTGCCTTCTGGTTCCCCTGTTGGTTGCCTGTGCTGTGTGTGTTGGTGTAGAGGCCCTTCAGCTGGGCTGTTGGCCATGTCACCTTCTTAGAAGAACACCCCTTCATTCCTTTGAGGTATTTCACTGGTGCTTGCCTCTTGGCTCCTCTTACCTTAGGAGCCCCTGGCTCATCTGTGTGAGACTTCAAGCATGCCACAGTGTAGCTAGCACATCTCAGGCCTCTAATCTGGCCTCACTTGCCCTTAATTCATCTTAAGACTATTTTGGGGAGAGGGGTGGTTAAAACGCTGCTGTGGCCAAAGCTTTTGCAGCGTGCTATGATGTGAAAGCCCCACGTATGGGTCCCTTGGAACATTGGAGCCATTGGGCCCTGGATTGTTGGTACTCAGCTGCGTTAGTGACTTGCTTTCTGATGTTGGGGCAAATTGTTTCACTGCTCTGTTTCCCGTTTACCTTTTGTCCTCATGGACAAAGCTCTTCTGGGGCAAAATTGGCTGTTACTGAGTTTTCCTGGCCCTCGTCTTGGGCTGTAGGGGAGGAGAGGCATGGCTGGGAGCTGTTAGAAAGTAGCTATATTCAAGCGTAAAACCATTGACCTCACTGAGACTGCTCACATGTTTTAAATTAAGTGCGTCCTTAAATATTTTCAGGAATCGGAGCTGGGTTAGTTTAGGCTGAATACATTAAGAAATGCATATGCATTTGGGACCAGAAGGGAACCTGACTGTTTTAAATCCATTAAATGTAAAAGAACAAGATTGTGTGTTGGCTTAAGAGCTGGAAACCAATTCTGAAGTCAGTATTCCCTGTTGCTGAAAGGAACCCAGCACAGCGGCTGCACGGTAGCATGGGAGGGGAGCAGAGCTCCTGGGGGAAAGGCAACCATCTCCATTCATCCAGGCATACCCGGGCACAAGGAAATGCTCAGTGCAAACATCTACTTGCTTTGCATTTCACCTCTCGGTGCAATGATGCGCTGCTTAGGAAGGCAGTCCCGCCTGTGGGAGCTGCACCTTCATGGCTTCTGTGCTCCCTGCCCCCAGGGGACAGCATCATGGAAATAGATTTGTAGTTTATATGAAAGAAAAAGCTAAAAATAGCTTTTCAGAGAGTTGCCCGTGCCAGGAATACCTGCATCTTTCCCCATTGAGGAATTTCTGTTTCATGAAAGGATACATTATTTGGGGAAAAACCTTTAGCTGTTTCTTTTGTTTGGCATCAAAGCCAGCTTAGAGGAGACTGAGGAGACTTTTTTTTTTTTTTTCATAGCAGCCAGCTGCATTAGCAGTCTTGAACCGTGTTCTTCCTTCTGCTTTGAATATAAAGCCTATAGCAAGGGAACATTAGTTTTTCGTCTTGGCAATAAATCGTGTCTTAAGCTGCCAGTAGTGAAACTTGCCCATTTACTTGGGAGAGAAAGTCAAAATAAGCACTAATGAAGAAAAGAAGCAAATCCAGCATTTCAGGTCCATGTTCCCTGTTCCCTATGAACAGGCATATACTGCTTGGAGCAGTTTTGGTGATGGCATGGAAATCTGCTGGGTGTTGCTTGTGCAGGTATAAATCCTGCTGGCTGCGAGCCACTTCTCTCTTATCAGTTCCTCTGCTGCTGTGAAACAGCTCAGAAATCACCTCTGGGTCTTAAGGCAATGCTCATGTCCTTGCTTTGGCTTTTCTATGTAACAACAGAGCGTGCATTGGCTTTTTTTTTTTTGTTTGTTTGTTTAAATGGGAGGGAAGAAGAAGAAAAAGAAGAGGAAAAGAAGGTGTTTACTTTGCTCCAGGAGGGATCTCCTACAAACCTGAATGGAGTAAAACAAATGCTGTTTGGCTCTCCAGCCACAAGAGAGAGCTTGTCCAGTTGACAGAGGTAATGCCCAATTCGTGGGCTATTTCTGCGCAAGCTCTTCAGTGCCTGTGGCCAACATCCCAGAGGCCAGGGAGCCTCTTGCTGAGCCAGCCAGCGCTGGGAAAATGGGTGGCTCCCCTGGGATTTGCTCTCTTGCATGAGCTCTTCGTGGCCCTCGGTCACACATCGCAGCACTTTTTGGTTTTGGCTGGTTCTTAAAGGATGTCCCGGTCAGGCTGAGCAGACACAGAGTCTGTGGTTTTCTCTCTTCCTGAGTTCAAGTCCTGTAAAGTGGGAGTGCGGGAAAGAAATGAGCCTTTGTAAACTTTTAGTTCACAACTGTTGCTGGGTCTTGTATCTGTCCGTTCAGCCCAGTGCCTGTCATCACGCAGCTGCCACAACCCACTGTTTATCCTGTTCCTTTTCTTTCTTCCTCAGTCTGTTCCCCCCGCCCCCCCCGCCATAGTCTGCCTTGTTGCTGGTTTCTGCTCCTTTTTTATCTCCCCCTTGCTCTCTCCTTGTCTCTGTACTTCTTTTTTCTTGCCTGTACATTTGTTCACCACCTGCATTCAACCAGGCTTGTGGCAAGAGCAGCTCACTCCCTTCGAACCTCCCAGGGGCATTCTTGTTATCTGCAGGAGAGAAACGAGCCATGGCCATGGGACAAAAATGAACTTCACTCCTGTGATTAGAGCATAGTGAAATTACTGAGTTCTATTGAGAAAACAAAAGCCAAGCTCATCTTTCCTTTGAGTTTTAATTCATCAAGGTGGAGATCCAGCAGAGCTGGACACCCTGGGAGTCCCCTCAGAGCTGGTCTTGGTGCATCGCAGCTCAGCCGGGGAGTGCGGATGGATGCTGGGCACAGTGACACCAGTTTAGCAAAGCTACCTAGCCCAGTGGCTTTTGTGGATTCAGGGGGGATTTTGGCACCCAGTCCTGCCTTCTAGGTGCATAGAGTTGGAGTAGGTGATCTCCTGAGCTGCTTCCTTGCCCTTCATTTCAGATGAGCTACTCTGCCAGCCTATGATACACCTGCGAAGTGCCCTGCCCGCCTGGCAAACCCAAGAGGGGTTCATCCCTGAAGTGGGAGCATCCACTTCTGCCTGAGATCTGTGCCTGCCCAGTTGGGACTTGCACGAGAGGAATCCCATGTATGTGCATGAAGGAATGAACATAAAACCACCTTCTCACCCACTTCCCAGCATCCTTACCTCCCTCCTTAGTGTTTCCAAAGATATCTTTGCATCTGCTCACAGACGATCTCAGGAGTGATTTTTGGAGATGAACAGGCTTTGCTGCTTCTACATCAGCTTTAGTTTTCCCTGTGGCACCCTGGATTTGTTTAAACCTGAAGTTCCAGAAGTGCAAAACCATGGCAGAAGGCTGTTGAAACATGTACAAACTAGCAAGCAAAATATGCTGCATCTTACTGGGAGGGCCGAAGGTTTCCTGCATCTTAGAATTATCCTTCACTTATTTAAGGGCTTGAGTGCAAACTCGGAAACCTAACTGTACTAACTTATATCTCTTACCTATTTTATTTAGAAAGAGCGAAAGGTCTTCTGTGTCCTGCTAAATAACTCAACTGGAAAGATATGAGATGAGGTGCGTAACTGCTTCATGGATTTGCAAACAAGGCAATATACAATTCTAATGGGGTATTTGGCCAGGAAACAACCCTACAATTCTCCTTCAAGCATAGGCAAGTCATGGCTTATGTAGAGTTATAGAAAGCTAGTTCTGATTGTAAACTGAAATTTTTATCTAAGGAATGAGAATTTTTTAGAAGATGCACTCTGCTCGTGATTTGCCGTATTGTCAAAAGCCAAATACTGTATATAGCATACCATTCCTCTCTGTGTCTCACATCAATTTTGGCCAATAGCTGATCAGGGATGAGAAAACACGGAGAAGAACCGCTGAAGGCAAGGCGGTTGTCTTCCTCATGCTGCTGCCTCCCATCTTTGCAGAACAGCATGCGAGCCTGCAGAGCTGCTACTCTCTCTGACAGGCAACAAAGATTTCTCTTTCAGGAGAAAAGTCTCGATAGCCAATAGCTTCTAAGGTTGTCATAGTACCCATGCCAACACCTAATTGGTTGTCTTAACCAAATACCTCTTCTTTTTTGGCTTCTTGCAGTGCTTGTTAAATATAAGACTCCACTGGTGATCTGACTTTGTCTTTGGAGATGGGAATACAGGTTTTATATACACACAAATACACATGCTTTTTAGTGTTGTGTCTTTTTCTCTGCCTCAGAAGTCTTGTGTTGAGATGCACAGTGTAAAGAGGCATTAAAAACACTCATGGACATCTCTTTTTTTTGCCACATAGATAATTCCCATTACATTGAGCCTCCTCCAAAAGGACTAATGCAAAGTGTCGATAATAGAAACTGCTAATGCTCCTCAGCTCTTCCAGGGACTTGATGAGGTAAAGGACCTTCTTTTCCACATATCACTTTGTTTTAGCTGTATGTTTCCTGTTAAACATATGTGGTGTATTCCCAACATTTTGAAGGTTATCAGAAGTAGTCAACATGGATTCACCAAGCGGAAGTCATGTCTGACTAATCTGATAGCCTTCTATGATGGCGTGACTGGATGGGTGGATGAGGGGAGGGCAGTGGATGTTGTCTACCTTGACTTCAGCAAGGCTTTCGACGCTGTCTCCCACATCATCTTCACAGGCAAGCTTAGGAAGTGTGGGTTAATGGACAGTGCGGTGGATTGAACAGTGGTTGGCAGATTGAGCTCAGAGGGTTGTGGTTAGTGGTGCAGAGTCTAGTTGGAGGTCAGTAACGAGTGCTGTCCCTCAGGGGTCAGTACTGGGTCCAGTCCTGTTCAATATATTCATCAATGACCTGGATGAAGGGATAGAGTGTACCATCAGCAAGTTTGCTGATGACACAAAACTGGGAGGAGTGGCTGACACGCCGGAAGGCTGTGCCACCATACAGTGTGACCTGGACAGGCTGGAGAGTTGAGCAGAGAGAAACCTTATGAAATTCAACAAGGGCAAGTGTAGGGTACTGCATCTGGGGAGGAATAACCCCATGCATCAGTACAGGTTGGGGGCTGACCTCCTGGAGAGCAGCTCTGTGGAAAGGGACCTGGGAGTCCTGGTGAACAACAGGATGACCATGAGCCAGCAATGTGCCCTGGTGGCCAAGAAGGCCAATGGCATCCTGGGGGGCATCAAGAAGAGTGTGGCCAGCAGCTCAAGGGAGGTCATCCTCCCCCTCTACTCTGCACTGGTGAGGCCACATCTGGAGTATTGTGTCCAGTTCTGGGCTCCCCAGTTCAAGAAGGACAGGCAACTGCTGGAGAGAGTCCAGCAAAGGGCTATGAAGATGATTAGTGGATTGGAGCATCTCTCTTATGAGGAAAGACTGAGGGACTTGGGTCTTTTTAGTCTAGAGAAAAGAAGACTGAGGGGGGATCTTATTAATGCTTACACATACTTCGAGGGAGGGTGCCAGGGGGATGGGAACAGTCTTTTTTCAGTGGTGCCCAGTGATAGGACAAGAGGTAACAGGCACAAACTTGAATATAGGAAGTTCCATCTAAACACGAGGAGGAACTTCTTTACTGTGAGGGTGGCAGAGCACTGGCACAGGCTGCCCAGAGAGGTGGTGGAGTCTCCCACTCTGGAGATATTCCAAAGCTGCCTGGATGCCATCCTGTGCAACTGCTGTAGGTGACCCTGCTCTGGCAGGGGGGTTGGACTAGATGATCTCCAGAGGTCCCTTCCAACCCTGACCATTCTGTGATTCTGTGATATGGGTGTTAAAAAAGAAATTACCGGCCATGCCACCTTATGAATGTCATTATGATTCTTGTGACACTTTGACTCTGGCCCTCTCCTTCTGTCCAAACTCCTCTGTCTGAAAGCCAACCTGTTCCTAACCAGTGAAAGGAGGGAGGCCAAAATTGGGATAGGACTGTGCAATCGTAACAAGGCAAAAAGTATAATTGTGTTTGCATATTAGTACCCACGGCCAAATATCTTGAAATATTGCCTGAAGCAATACTTTGGCTGCTCCCCTGCGCTTTGCTGGGCACATGGTGTGTCAGCTGGAATCAAGAGCAGGCAAAGAAATGTTGTGAGGTGGTGTGACAGCTGCAATTGTTGTAGAGGGGGGAAGCCCTTGAGAAAGGTGGTACGGCGTGTGTGTGGTCTCCTCAGTGTGCCTTTCTCCGTGTGTATGGGTGTACAAAGCGCCACATACGAATCAGTTTGAACTCCAGGGGTCAGCTTAAAGTCCTTGTGATGAGCCAGGTTGTGTTGAGAAGCAGGAGAATTGATTCAGAAGATGTCAGCACAGGAAAAAGTAATCCCAAAGCATTTTTAATGATGGCGGCTTGGAGTTTTATACCTCGTTTACCTTCTGAAGGAAAAGTCTTCTTTGTTTCCACAAAAAAACTTTTTCACTCCAAATATTTAATTGTTACTGAAAATTGAAGAGGGGACTCTTGAGGCTGGGGCAAACGCTAATCTCTGCATCTTCCTGAGTAGTCATGAGTGCCTCTAAAATTGTATCAATTGTATTTTTGTTTCTGGTCTGGACATTCCCCTTCCTTCTCTCTGGAATTTGCCTTCCCACAACGCGCTGCACTTTCTGCTGCAGGACTTAGGTCCCTACAGCCCTCCACTTCATTGATAATTGCTGTGATTTTCAAGCTAGATGGGTTCTTGATTACATTAAAAGGGATGGCTGTACTCAACTGCATGTTAGCTGTTTTGCTTCCAAGGGTAATTAGTCATGGATTTAAATAGAAGGAAATAATTGATGTACACATAGAGTGGAAGCACTTCTCTGCCATTATGGTCTGAAAATTCATATTTATTTGTTCATTCTGTCTGAACTTGAAGTAACTCTTCTGTTAGCATGGTAAAAGGAGTGGGCTTTCTAACATAAGATTGTTCTGTGTCTTACTAGAAGCTATTTTCTCATTTCTGGAAGAGTGGGCAAGAGCACATTACTTGGATTTATCATACTCGGAAAAAGAAAACAAAGGTAGTTTGCTGAAGAGTTAAAAGATATTGCTGACATGGTGGTTTTGACATTGGTATAAAGTTGCAAATGTACGCCGAGATACACCTGCATGCATAAGCTTTAACAGAAACCTGTAGTTTGGAAATGTTCTGATCCAGCATTTCCATCTGGGAGGTGTGAGACACACTGGTATCAACAGCCAAGGGCAGAAGAAGGATTTTTGCTTTGTCTTCATAAGTCCTTTTCCTCCACTGGCCTTGTTCCCTGTCTTCCGTTCTCTTCTTCTGAGGGACCTGGTGTGGTTGGTTGTGTGATGACATCATCGTGAGGAGGAGCATCGCCTGGCTGTCATGCCTCAGTCATTTTTTGGTCTCATCTCTATTTTATGCATCCCCTGGGTCGTCCCTCAAGTTCCCCCATTCCCGTGCAGCCTCTCATGAGTCATGTTGTTGCATCTGTCCTCCAGGGAAGTCATCTGGATTATCTTTCCAGTTCTGTGTCCACCTTTTCACCTAGCTTTCCGTGGTGAGTTCTTACAGGAAAGAAACACCCCACATGCAGGATACAGACCAGTGTCATGTTGGTTGTTGGAGGATGTGGTGTCTTAGCTAGAGCAAAAAGTATCTGAAAAACTGGGCTAGGATACAGGAGCCAGGAGAGCTGAGCTAAAGGTCCCGCAAGGAAAGACGGGACCCAATCCAGGACTCCCACATTCTGTGCAAGAGCCTGAGCCACTGGCCACTAGAGAATAGAAAACCCTTTTGTTTGCTGCTTCAGCTCATCAGATTTTGACTCAAATCCACAGATTTCTGGCTGACCTACACTGTATTTCTGCATTAGTTCTACGAGCAAGCTGTTGGGTGAAAAATATTATCTATGTGTAGATAGAAGTCATAGCATTAGTTCCTACCGTGCTCTCAATCTGACAAGAGTTACATCTTGCTACTGTACGTAGGAATTCCCATTGCTGTGCGTACAAATGCTAGTGTGCTACTTAAAGTCTCTCTTTCATGTCTCTTACTGGGCTAGAGAAATGCCTTCTCAGGAACCTGTGCTGTCAGCTAAGCTGACGAAGGTTTTATTTAACATGAGGCAGAACTAATATCCTTTAAAGAAAGCTGCCATGCCATTAATTGTCACTCTGGTTTGTGTCAGATGCTCGCAAGAAGCGTGCTTGGTTCCTCCACAAACACAACAGCATCTTTCACTCTTAATGAATAATGCGCTCCAGATGTTCCACCCTGTGAGAATTTCTTGCGCACACTGCAATGCCAAGAGAAAAATAAAGCAGTTCAACTTATTTAACCCAGATCTCAGACTGTCTGTCTGCATCATCTAACTCCATCAAGCTGATGGAGCACATGGAATGGATGGAAAACATGTGGTTCCTATGACTCCCACATTTCATATTGGTTAACAAATGTAGCATTAGTTTACCCAAGGCCATAATGGGCATGAGCTTAAACCCAGTGTATTCATGGCAGGTTCTGTGTATTTTCCCCATCCCATCCCATCCCATCCCATCCCATCCCATCCCATCCCATCCCATCAATATTCACACTTTGCTACTCAGGTCTGGAGCCCTCAGAAAACTTTGTCAATCCTCCTGTTTCTGCTCACAGTGTCAGCTTGAGGACTCTCTTACTTACCTTCTTTATAGGCAAGACACAGAAATGGTGCCTAAGCTGCCCTTAAAAATTTAAATGGACTGCACTCCTTTTCTGCCTAAATATTTTGTGAATGGCATTGGGACTTCTTGTGTTCTTGGCTGTAGCTCAAATATTCATCGTAGTGTTTCCAGGCAAACAAAGACTGGCGGCATAGAGTAGGGTTTTAAAGAAGTCCGCTCAGGATGGGCTCCAGGCTGTCCTGCACAGACTGTCTTGCCAAGCAAAATGCCAGCACCACCTTCCCACCACTGAGTGGTGATGGCAACCACGCAAGTTGGCTGTTGCAGGGAAGGACAGGAAAACCAGGTGTGACTCTTGATGCACTACAGAGCCCTGGTTCTTCCCAGCTGAGCACGCTGAAAGGGGTGAGATCTCTGCGTTTAGCTCAAGAGTTTTCCATGGTTGTTTTCAAGGGGGAAGAGGCACAGTTTTGTCGTTCAGGTATCGAGACGTGACTTACAGACATAGCACAGTGACAAACTGCCCGGGTAATCCCACTCATGTTGTATGGGAAGCTCATGCACTTGGCTTTGCCCTTACAGAAAATGGATGTGGGAGTTCCCGACCAGTCAGACTCTTGAGAGGGTATCGTTACAAGGATGAGGGTATTGTATTGCTACGAGGATGAAGGTATTGGTGTGAGGATGTGTGTCTGCGTGAACACCGTAGTCCTGCATGGGAGTGGAGAGTCATAAGGTTTGGCAAGTAACTTAAAAATCCCTGATGGGTTTCCAAAAGTCATCCTCTCTCTGTGTTCAGAATCCATTCTTTAAAAGTTATCTAGAGTGTGAACAGGTAATTTAGGGGAGGCCTGTGGTTCCTATGTCATGTACAAAACCCATGATTATGTATGATTAAGAGAAATAGATATTACAATCAGTAGGACCTAGTGTGCTTGTTCAGTGCATTAAGTTTGTATCTTGCGCTGAAGCGAGAAGTGGTGCGAGCTGGTGGGAGCTCTGGTGTGCAGTGGGATGTATGGGGGGGCTGCATTCTGCACTGACGGCAGGTCTTCATCAGGAGTGCCAAAGACAGGGCTTCAGTGCCAGAGAGTTGCACTGTCTTTGCAACTGCAGATGGAAAAAATATATATTTTTTTTTTCAGTGGCCACACAGTTGGGAGAAATTCTAATTTTTACTGAAAGCTGTAGCTCCAAGTGTCATTTGAAAATAGCAAATGTACAACCAACATATTTTCCACTGGCTTCCCATAAGGTCCTGGCATTCCCTGGTCCCTCCTGGACTACACTATAGGATACAGGATCCTGATTTCATGGAGGTGCTGAGACTCTGCTTTTACAATGCCAGGCACCTCAGAGGTGATGGGGACGTGTTGCTAGTACGTCGATTGCTGTGCTCCCTTGCTAACCTCCCAGAGGGTTCTTTAGACAGAGCAACATAAGCTTCAGAGCAGAACAGCTGCTCCACTCTGTCCTCTTACAGGACAGAGGAAAGGCCACCAAAGCAATATTATCCTCCAACCTAAGAAAGAAACTCCGCAGAAGAAGGTATCTGGTTACCCACACCCCTACGTGTGCCTCTGTCAGTGCTGTATCCACACAGGATTACATGTGAGTCTTTTGGCATATCCACCTCTGCACCATGGCTTTCTGAGGTTTATTGAGGCTGGAGGACACTGATGTTCTCTAAGCCCTTTCAGAAATGTCTTACTTCCTTTGAGCTGTGTGAAAGATGCAGAACCAAAGCAGCATGCAAGAACAATTATTAAAAGTTGTTAATTAGGATGTGTGAAGATGGTTGCTCTCCCCTTTTCCTTTGAAGCATGAAAGCCCAGAGGGAGCCTTTATTAAAGTCAACAAAGAAATCTCAAAGGAAAAAATTCCCTTCTTTAATGTGGTCACACACATCATCTCCCGCCTGGTGTGACCCGACATGTGAATGTGATTACGGGCTGTGTCGCATTGGGGCACAGGCACACTGTGCCCCGAGACACGGTGGGGAGAGGAGAGGGACGGAGTCCACACAGCTGGTCGAACACCCAGCTGCTTCGATCCTCTTGCTGCTGATGCCAAAAATGAAGCATCTGGAGCTTGCTTTTGATGGATCACGTCTTTTTTGTTAACTACCTTTGGTTTAACATGTTGTCTCTCCGAAGCAAGCTCTGATAAAAGCAAACCTCTGTGCCCAGGGTAGCAGCTGGATATCCATCCTGGATTTTCCTGCTGGAGGGGTGGACACTGCAACTTCTTTACTCACCAGATAAGTATTGTTTGTGTATTTAAAAAACAAACCGGAGTAAGACAGCAACCTGATTATGGTGGTGCTGATGGTTTGGGGAAAGCCCATCAGAAATACCCAAGATCCCACTGTACTTTGGGAATTGGGGTAGCAAATCTCGAGATTCAGCTTGGTTACGTGACAAGCAGTCACATTACTACTTTCCACTCAAATTCTCAAATGGTGTCCATTTGTAGACATAAATACTTTGTCCTCTGTAATCCCAAATGACAAAGACAGGATTTGAGAAGTGCTGCTTCATGAATTTTTGCTTTCCTCCTAAACCTTCCCTTATAGCGAAAGGTGGGGTGTGGTGAGCTCTGATCCATATGATCAAAGACATCGGGGTCTTGCACAGAAGCTCTATTTTCCATTGGATGCAGGTGGTGAAGATGGGGCGCGATATGTTGCACTATACTTTTACTGTATGAAAATATGAGAAGGTGATGTCCTTTCTCTTTCTCTGAGCTGCTCTGTGGGCTGGTGAGAGCAAATGCTTGATGGTGCTATAGCTTCTCAGGGATGCTTTGGTAATCATAGAGATAAACCAGGGCAGGTCCATTACAAAATTTGCAGAGTGGAGACTCTGTACCTGCATGAACTCTTCAGGAACATTGCTGGTTGTTGCTATCAGAAATGTTTTGTCCAAACAGAAACAGTGCAAAACGTGCTGTTCTTGTCCTGCTCTGCGCCGCTCCTTTGGTTTGGTCTGACCATGTTTTTCCTAGAGAATTTTCAAAAATACCAGGATTTCCACCACACACACCCCTTTCCCCACTGTTAATTTAGAAATGGGGCAGCGTCCTCACTGAGCTCTTCTATAGCTGATACTACCAACCACATCCCTCTCCATGTCCCAGAGCTAGGCCGTGAGCTTGGATTTTTGGATTTTTCCAACCAAAATTCTTCCTCCCTTTTTTTTTTTTTTAAAAAAAAAAAGGCCATATGAAAAAAAAACAATTTCAAAAGAGAAGCATCCAGCCGCTTTCTTCTGACACCCAGAGAGCTTGGCACGTTCATCTAATCTTCTGCCTTGACTGCTGGGCTGGCTGGCCACATCTGAAAGGAGGGGGATAAGCCAGCAGTCAGAGCCTGTATCTATGAGCGATGTTGGTGGCAAGGAGACTTTGGCAGTGGGTTCCTCTCTCACAGCCGCTTTTTTCCCCAGCTGGAGGCCCCAATTGTTGGACGATGGCACATGAGCCTTCCCCTGAGCCCGGCGGAGCCCCGGAGGAGCCGGCTCCGTGCTGTGAGCAGACAATGCAATTAGCTGAGTTTCACAATGTGCTGCTTTGGGTGACCTTTCCAGGGAAAATAATTAGAGGGAGACCATGTCTGCCATTGATAATTGGCTTCATTAGCTCTGAGGTTAATTTCAGGGATGTGCCCAGGAAGCAATAGAAGAGGCTCGGGGGAGGCTGCCCAGTTAATTACTTGTGAAAGAAAATAGTCCATTGGCTTTGTCCTTGCGTGTGCCTTGTAGGGGGTTTCATAGGGCAGCCTGGACCGATGGGCAGGTTGGACCCTTCTCCTGCCATCACAGCGATGGTGGAGTCAAACAGCCTCTTGGAGAGGGAAGTTTCCAACCCCTTGGTATGGACTTGCCTGACCATTAGCAGATTTGAAACCCAGGATCTGGATCTGCAAAGACCCGCTTGGTCGCCCAGGCTGCAGGCCGGAGGACAGGGCTGGCCTCAACACGTAGTCTCCCGTTTCTCAGAGCCTGGGGACTGCAAAAGGGACATCCCTTCTGGGGACCTGTTCTTTCTGGTGGCACTGAGGGTCCGGAGGACGGGAGCAGGACAAGCAGGAGGGGAAGCAGCCTGGGCAGCAGAGCCATGAGCCCTCTCCATACTGCATCTGGTCTGGCACCACAGAAACTAGTGCCACTTTCTGTCTGTCACCAGGGCTGTCCCCACATTGCCCTGGGGCTTCTCCATGGGGCTGCGTCCCTCTCTACAGGGGCAATTGGAGACTGAACCTTGCATTTCCCGCTGGGAAGGCAGTGTTTCCTCATTGCATGTGCAACATCTCTGCCTTCATGGAGTTTCTTTTCCTTTGTCTATCTGCTTTGCTCTCCCCAAGGTAATTAGGCACTTGGCCCACTGACAGCCTCATTGTTTGCAGCTGTGCTATCTCCAGGCTGGGATTGGTGGGAGCATGAGGAATTAAGACAGAAGAGTGCTTTGCAAAATAGATTGGGATTAAACTGTCCTCTGAACCTGGCTGGTGTCAGTATGCACCCACCAGTCGCAGAGGGGCTGGTCAGTGCAGACCCACGTCAGACCCATCGCAGGAACAGACAGCTAAACAAAGTCCCTCCTTCCCCTGCACTCACCTGTCATTGCAGTAAGCAAACTGTGGGCTCTTTTTTAGCTTTTTGTAAGCTTTCAAAGCTTTTGCTTCCATTTAATGGAATCGAATCTGTGCGGGCTTTGGCTTCTGCTTACCAGTGCTAAGATGACTCCCAAACACCCACTATCTGATTGCACCTGGCACGGAACGTGTCAGCCATGACTTGTGTGTGCGGTTTGGTGGGCTTTGCCGAAACCAGGACTGGGGAGAGGCACAGCCGCAGTCTGTTCCCTCGTTTTTGCCTGTGGTTCTCATGTTAAAAACTTGTTATTGTCTTGTGGGACGCGAAGGGGAGAGGGGAGCAGGCAGAGCAGGAACACTAACCCGTGCACAGCCCTCACTCCTAACGCCTATGAGAGGGCTATAGGCAGAAATGGCAGCTCAAAGGGCGTCCCAGAGGAACATACAGCATCTGAAGGGCACTTTTGAGGTACGTTACATTTGTGCTATGAACTAAAGAGATGAGAGTGTCAGACGTGGGTGTTTCTCTCCATTTTTTTGTTGAGAGCAACATCAGAGGGAAGCAAGAAGTCTTGGGTTTTTCAGGCAGGAGAATCAAGCACAAAGAAAGTGGGAGCGGAACACTTGGGAATACATTCCCACAGGGAGCAATTGTGCAGGAAAGAGGTGACCAGGTCAGAGAAAAAGCATATAAACAACCCAGAGAGAGAATCTTCTTGGCTGCTGGTTTGTTTATATCTTGCAGGAAAGAGCTTAGGAAGCCGCGTGCATCTCTAGCTGGCTACGACGCAAAGTTCCCGTCCTTTCAAATGATAACATTGGGAGAGGACTCACAGAAGTCACGTCTGTATTTCCTGTCCCGATTTCGGCATAAGGAAATACTGTAGGTTGTACCCTAATAAAATGATCAGAGGGGGTTTTATTGTTTGCTTGGTTTCCCTTTCCTTGAGCGCACAATACCCTGGGAAAGCTCTCTGCAGTGTGGTGTGGATGGTGGAAAGGTGGGAAGTGTCTGGGATGTGTATGAGAGGAGCACTTCCTCTTGGCCTGAGTGAGCCCATGCTCAAGCACGGCTGGACTTGGAGAGGCTTTGTGGGTTAGGATTCAAAAATCCATCATCTGATAAAGACTAGGGCTTTTAGGGGAGCCAACAGCACCTGGACATAACTGTGCCAGACCATCCCAGTGGGTACTGGGCATTTTTATGCTCTCGAGGTTTTAGGAAAAAAACAACTTGGAATTTCCTGGTTTAGGAGGTGCCAGTTTTTCCCTTAATCCCAAGCGTTCAAATCGGCTGTCTGCACTCCGCTCCTCCATAGCCTGTCCTCTTCCAGCAGAAAATGCATCCACTGAGTGAAGGAGAATAGATTGTACTTCAGTGGTAGAAACATATTTTAAGAGTATGTTGGATCATCTCCAGTCTTCAAATTTCTCGTTTGTGTTTGGAGTCCAATTCTGCAGCCTTTATTAGTGATTGCAACGAAGCTAGCATGTGTGATGTACTTCTCTGCACCCTTTGATACGCACATTGTACGTGAAAGTGTTAGTTCAGTTTAATACTTACTAGGATCTTTTTCCTGTTGTGAAAAGCATCACTGAAATTCAGCATGCTTGAGAGCAGCCAAGTCCTGCAAGATTTATTTGAAAAGCCTGTGCTCAACATCCACTTGGTGTAAATCCATTTAGCTGCATGGAAGTTGAAGCAGCTACCGTGATTTCCACGTGTCCCTCAATAATCTGGTTGCAGCTCATACCTCCATGATAGGTATTCAGAAAAGGTCTCAAAGCCATAAAAAAGTTGTTACTTTCTATTCTGTGCAAAAAGATCTTTTTTCCCCCACAGGTCTTACAGTGAGACGCACTCATTTATTCACAAACTGGTCCCAGGTTTTGCAACTGTGTTCCTGGTAAACATCTTTCTCAGCAGTTGAGATGATTTGCACCCAAAGGGTTGTTTAATTATGGTTAATTTCTGCAGTTTGGAGGGTGGGTGGCTGGTGAGATCACATAGCGTTGTTTCTGCTCCATGAATCAAAGCCTTAAAGCTAGAGTTGAAGGACCAAGAAAAAAATGTTAATAAGTAACAGGTGTCTAGGAAAGATCTTTGGAGAAATAAGTGTTTGGTCAAAATTAAGACAGTCTTGTGAAACTTCTGGACATTTTCACAACTACCTGAATGCTTTTTAATGATCATCTTGGATTGTGAAGAGGCAGAAAGCTACCCCAGCACTTTAATTCATGATACTCTTTGTGAATCTTTTCAGTTTTTCTACTAGCGTTATTGGTTCATTTGCAATTAGTACTTTAAACACAGTCTTTTGTTTTAAATCACCCATTCGTTTGCTCCCCCAGAATCCCATCTTTAGCTTTATAACCTCTTCACACAGATACAGCCTTAAATCAACACTTGGCTTCAGGCTAGTGATATTTCTTTACCAGGAAAATATCTGGCAGCTCCTCCCCAGTGGATTTGAGAACTAGGCTGTGTTGAAAATAAGGTTATACTTGGTCATTTCTCGCTATGCAGTCTTTAGAGTGAGCATAAAGCTCACTACTGCTTTATCCATGTCATTTATGGATTTCCATAGCGCCAAAGGAGGCACAGAGCATATTGCAAAGGCAGGTTATCCAGAATAAATCATGTGGTGAGTGTTGCAGGTTTGCAGGCAACTGGCAGCAACTGGCTTTGGGAAGATTAGAACCTGAAATAAGGTTTGATGGTGAAGGTGAAACGATCACTTGTAAATGGATGGGAATGCCCTCCATCTCCTCATTGGAGAACTGTGAGATTCACCTCGCGTACAGGAGCTCTTTATCTGTCCTTCCCTGATCCTGCCCAACGCTGCCCTCACTTTCTCACTTCCTTCCCTTTCCTCTTTCCCTTCCACCCCTTTCCCTGAAATCTGTGAAATCAGTGACAACGTCCAAGGACTCGCTTTGAGGCAGAGCTGCTCGTTTCTCGGGCCATGGAACACTGCTGGGTGCAGGGAGTTTGGAGTGAGCAGACGTGGCCCTCGCCAGCCCACTGGTGTGTTTTCACCGGCTATGTTCAGAGCCATCCGTTTAACCCACAAATCCCATCCCACTAAACTAGCCTTGTTGTGTGTCGATTTTCATTTCTGAGCAGAAGCAGGAAACCAGCCAATGTGTGAAAACAAGAAATAATGAGAAGACCTGTCTGAGTCTTGAACCAAGGTTTGATTTGCAGTGCAGTTTCGGGTCAGCTCTCTGTTTTTTTTCTCATTAACTCGGCAAACGGGTGTTGGGTAAAGCACAACCTGTGTTTGCTGGGTAAGACCAGTGAGCAGAGAGCTCTCGAGCAGAGTGGAGCTGGCATTCGTTGAGGGTGAGCTCACCTTCGCGATGGGATTTTACTGTGCTTGGCTGCAGCCTCAGAGAACCACCGCAGTGCAAACACTCGCTGGGAGTAAACATCTGGAGGCCAGAGCTGTTGCTCGGTCTGTCTGCGGAGCATCTTGCACAGAGAGGTCCCAATCCAGGCGAGAAGTGTGTAGCAAATAATAACAAAAAGAAGCAAAGCGATTTTTGGCAAACACAGCTAATTAGCCCATCATTCTTCTGTTCCCTGGAGATGATCTAACAGAGTTGTCTTCAAAATCCAGTGATTAAACCCTTTATGTAAATATTATTTTAGCCGTCTTTAAAATTACTCGCTCAAATGTCAAGAATGACATTAGTGTGAGAGAGGCTCTTCTTTCAATTACATTTCCTCTTTTTCTGTCTCATAATTTTTTAGAGCCACCTGCATAGGTTATTTTTTAGCACCCTTCTGTTTTGTCATCAGGTAATCTTGTTGCTAGTGCTGGGAGGGGTTCTCTTCTTTTTTTTTCTTTTTTTTTTTTTTTAAATCATCTTTAATGTCACTTTCATTTTCCAAGCTCTGAGCTGGAAGGTTGTGAAACCTTGTCATAACTCCAGAGCTTTGCACTTCCCTTGCCCAATCTGACAGGCATGGTTGAGTAGTTAGCACCTGGCCCTGAGGGTCAGGGCACCTCGACCTATTTCTAGGTCTTTCCTGTATTTACCGTGTGACCCTGAATGAGTCACGCTCTGAAAAATGTGACTGCAAATAGCAGTAATGAGGATTTCTTAATCCTCAGCTTGACTTCTACAGAGCGCTGGGTTACCCGCACTGTTGCTCTCAGTGAGACCTCCTGAGTTTTGTACCTTGAACCTACTCTGATGTGTGCTGTCCTGGGGTTAGCGCAGGGGATGAATGTGGGTGTGCAAAGCATAGCTGCTTGTTGGCGAGCGTGTGGCACCAGGGCTGTCCCACCTCTACCGCCTGCCGGTGGGTGTCCTACCAGCATGTGGTTAGGGGAGGCTTTTGAAGGACTCAGTGCTGGCTTTCATCCGTTCCTGTTGAAGACAGTGGGAAATATGCAGGGGTTGACCTCAAATTCCCCAAGCCAACCCTTGCCATTGACCCAAAAACATCCCCTTTTCTGTGCAGAAGTGGAAAGTTTCCCACATTCAGTAGTGTGTCTGTCAGCCCTTTCCCCCAGATCAGCACTTACCCCCAAGGATGCCCCACCAGCTGACACATCATTTCTGCATAGCCTACATACAAGCTAAATATGAACCTCACAAATACCAGCAGAACTGGAGATATCTTTAGTTTCTCCTGATTGTGTCCCCCACCCTCCTTGCCCCACAGAAACATGGCTATTCCTTGTAATGATGTTACTTCCCAGAGGAAAATAAGTAATTCACAGTCACACAAAGGCAGTTTTCAGCTCCTCAGAGCTGCCCATACAAGAATAATTTCTGTCCCAGAGATCTTTTCAGGAATTAGTATATGGATCCTTGCAGCTGGTGGGATTTCTTTGAGGAAAGTGATGATAACGTCCTCCAGCTTTCCATTGCTCAAGGAACCTGCTAAATGTGCCCAAATGTTGAGCAGGTAATGTTGAAGGTGACCTTGTTTGACAGCACCCACCATGAACCAAAGCCTGTGACTGCCCAGCAGTTGTGTTTGGTCGGTGCCGCTGGCAAGGGAGGAATTGCAAGAGAGGAACATTAGTCTTCTGCCTGCGGCTTTGGGTGGCATTTAGAAAGCCTAAATCTCAAAAAGACTTAGTGAAACTTGCACAGGGTTTTACGCAAGCCTCAGCTGCTCCACCACGGTTGTGAGAGAGCCTCAGCTGGTGGCCCGGGCTTTCCCCAATGGCTCTTCTCATCAGCCATTGAATGTTGTGGGTAAATGGATGTGGAGGGCCTTCCCCATAGGCAATTTCATTTTTCACCATAGTTATGCAATAAAACGCTTGTTGGGCCAGGTTGCATGCAGTGACCATAACAGTAAAAGGCAGTCATTTGGAGAAGTACCTGAAACTTTAAAGTATATTACAGGAGGAGCAAATGAAACAGGATGTAGAAGGCCCACAGGGCCAGTCATCTCGTAAAATGCCTGGAAAAGCTGTCATTTCATGAAACATCTGCTTTCACAATATGGCCCGTGGTTATTTAGCAAGTCAGCAAAGGCAGAATTTCGTGCTCTCATCTCCTTTGTGCCCACTAAACATATGAACAATCTATACACGTGGTTTGTTTCCATACTCCCATCGTTGTTCGTTGCCATATACTGGTGCAGAGAGGCATTGGGACAAAGCAACTGAAGTTTGCCTAATTTCTAGTTAAAGCAAAAGCTCTGTAAACGGCTTTCAGCTTCCTGGAGGTGTTTGAAGGCCGAGTGGTTTTCCCACCCCGCTGCAAAACAGCAGTGCTTCCTGCAGCCCCACTTCATCTCAGGGGTCTCCTCCAGCTCAGGCTGGGATTCAGGCTGGGATGAGGTGAGGGAGAGCAATATAACGTAAAGATGGAGGAAACTGCTGCATTTTCGCTGTGAGCTTATGGATGCATTGGGTTCCCTAGGTGCTAACCAGGCAGCCTTCCTCCCCTGGGTGATGTGCCTGGCCAAAGCGAGGACATGCTGCTAAGGGGAGGGAGAGGAGAGGAGGTGAAGCTGGAGGAGTGCTGCCAGCTCATTGCATTTCTCATTAGCAGGAACAAGGGGGTCTGGGAGCCCCATTCCTGGCTGAATTCACAAGAAACACCTGGGGAGGGCTTGTTTGTACTTAATAAAATCCAGGAACAAAAAAAAAATCAAAACCAGTCCCCCATCAGCCCGAGAGGCAGGCGGATGAAAATAAACCAGTAAAGCATAGGCTGGACACCAGCAGTGTGGTGGGTCTTGCATGACAGCATGGAGCTTGTGTCTTGGAGACAAAGGAAGGGGCACCTTGCAGGTAGTTGTGGGGACCCAGGATGGTGGCAGAGCTCCGTGGAGGGCCAGAGAAGGTTGTAAAAGGCTTCTTGGGGGAAAAGACAGCACTGGGGAGCTTCAACAGTGCTGGTGACTTTTCCCCTGTATCGCAAAAAGAACTACGAGAGGCAGAGGGGAAGATGGGGAGGAGATAAATGTGTTTCTTCTGGCAGGACAGTCTGAAGCTGTGAGATAAAGCACAAGGACTGTTTTGTCTGTGCCTTCATGCTTTTTCCTTATTGTGTCTCCCAGTGCCTCTTGCCTTGGGTCCTTTCTCTTCATTGCTCCTACGTTGCTGCATTTTGGAGGAGGAGGAGCAGGGGGGAATGCTCTCTGGTTCTGGTGCAAGTAGGGCAAGGCAGCTGCCAGGCTAGAAGTGCCTCTCCTGAAGAGCTTTTCCCTTTGAGCAAATAGTCCCAACACCAAAGGCGAGGCCTCAGGACAGAGCGAGTCCGGTAGCCATTCCTCAGTGTGCCTGTGTTTGAATCTATGCCCAAGCTCTCCCATTCCTCCCCCTCCATCTTGCCCTTCCTCATCCTCAGTTCTCCTCTCTGCTGTGGGAGATCTCGGTGCCATCCTTCTCTTCTCAGGCCAGTTCCTCCACATGCCACTTTCATGGTGGGATTAATTTGTATCCCTGCTTGGCTCCAGTGTCTCCTGTTTTCCCAGTGTGCTTGGCCTCTGCCCTCGCAGCGCTCCCACGGTTCATGCCCTGAAGCTCGATTTCCCCCTTAATCCATTGGCAACGCCTGCACTGTGCAGTCCTCTCGAACGGCGTAGCGCTGGTATTATTTGCAGGGTAGTTTTTTTGGTAGAAGTGGCCAGCCCTAGGTGGAAATCCAGACGTAGGATAATTGCAGCATTCCTCCCTCTCTCTGTTGCTTCCTCCCATCAAGGCAGCAGGAGTGTGAATCCCCAACCTGCTATGGATGCAAGTGGGGGTTTGTCCCATCAGGTGCAGGATGTGCAGCCCTGGGAGGGATGTTGCCAGTGAGGGAGCACAGAAGGAAGAGGATGCAGAGCTGTCCTCTCTGTCCCCCTCTCAGTGCCCTGAGAAGAGGTGGTGCTCAGGTGGGCTTACATGGTCATCCAGTAGGTTCCTTCAGGCCTTTGCAATAGAGATGGGTCAGTGCGTGGGTTATACTCCCATGGCCCTTCAGAAAGTCACCTCTAACAAGCCAAACATCTTGACAACATGAAATAACTAGGAATTTCAAAAATTTGCCTATCTCCCCACTGCTCTGCTGCATGATGCCTGTTGCTGGATGCCGTTTTGGAGACGTGTTGCATCTTTGAAAAAAAGATGACCTTGTGTGATCCTGAGCATCCAAACGGCATGCTTGCTGCTGGATTTTCTGCTTAAACGTGTTTTCTGGGTGAAAGAGCCATGAGATGAGGCTGTGAGGCAGCCATGGTAAACTATTGCTCCAAAGCATGCTGCTTTCCTGGGGAAATGAGAAGGGACCTGTCCCTACATACAAGCCAACTTTTAAGGCACATTAAGAGTAAATGGCTGTTAGATGGATGGAGTGAGGTGGGGAAACAAAGCCAGTGCAATTAGTTGGTGTACGGCTGCAGGCAATTAGTTAATTCAGGCTTTGATTCTGTCCTTTGAGAAGAAAAGAAATGAGAAGACATGTCGTTAGAGGAGATGAGTTGTCTTAATCATTGGCTTGATATTCCTGTTCTTTCTGTTGGACACCTTTTATCAGCAGAGATTTGGATACGGCTGAGGGTACCAGACAGGCGCTGCGTTAATCCTGCAGAAAAAGTCGTGACGTCTTGGGTCGTGTCTCAGAAATTTCCCAGCAAAACTACACTGGTGTAACGAAACCCTCAGTATTTGGAGTAGCCTCAGCATGTGGATGCATTGCTTACTGTAGGGTGGGAGCGATGCTACATGATTATACTGCTCTAACCCAGTGGTATCATTATATCGGGACACTTGAGACGGTAAATTTATGGAGGTGGATGTGCCAGTAGGCGTATTGTGACTTAAATCACAGTATCTGCTGAAGGCAGTGTATATTTTTTTCCCCATGTATATATATACTTAAGTAGGCAGCAATTCTGCGGCGTTGCTCACATCAGCCCACCAGTCCTACCTACCTCATCGATTAAAGAGCACGACAAGTTCAGCTTTTTGGGGGGAAACTAGTCAATGTCCCTGCTCATTGTTCACCCGCAGTGTTGGAGGTGGTCACGGGGAGACCAAGATGGGTGTCAGACATTTCAGCCATCCCTTCGGATCTGTGGTCAGGAAGGTGGCTCAGCAGCCGAAGGACTGCTCTTCTCTGAATTATAAGGCAAGTCCCTGCTCTGGCTAATCCTACAGATCTCAGTGTGCATTTTAGCTAAGATCACGGTGGCACAGATTTTTACCTGAGGAGAAACGTCGCACATAAAAGTCATAAATACAGAAGCCACGTCCAGCTGGACGGGGGCCAGCTGCAGAGCGGTTTTTAATCTGCTTGTACCGGGGACAATCCCGGTGCAGGGATTTTCTTGGTCCCTTTCCACGGTCCACCCGCTCAAAATAGAGGTGAGGAGCCCCGCTCCCGCTTTTACTGGGAAAGGTGCTATTTGGAGGGGCCGGGAAGCAAGGTGTGAGAGGCAATTACACCCCCCGAGCTTGGAGGCTGGTCGTGACTTTTATGATCTCATTTCCTCATCCACACACAAATGCTTGGCCAAAGCCCAACCTCTGCAAATGAGCTTTGGTCACCGCTGGTTTTAATTAGCAGGAACAGTCCTGTGCAGTGTTCCCAATAAGCGAATGACAAAGTATCAGTCTCGGTCTCTGGCAGTTTTCTCTTCTTCATCCTGCCAGAGGGCTTTTTCTGAACCCCAAACCAGCCCCTTGATCTCCGCTTCCAGGAAACCTTTATAAAATTCAGACCAGATTCTTGAGCAAGAACCAAATGTTTCAGCCAGAAAGATTTCTTTTTTCCTTTTTTTTTTTTTCATTTTATGTTTGGAAAGGGTAAATGGAGAATGATTAAATCTGAACAGAATCTGAACAGATGATATTTTCAATGGCACGTTTAGCATTTATTTGAGAAGGCTCCGATGGGCACGGCGTTGCTGTTGTTTTCTTAAAAATATCAATCAGGCCAATGTGTTTAAACACATTTGACTGTTACCTTCTTTCCTCATGTTTCACAAGTACAACCAGTGAGTCATGTGCGATATTATTTATTTGTATTACAGCCCAGCAGTGACGGCCTGTTGTAGGAGGCACTGCAGAAAGCCCAGCAAGCGAACGGCTTCGCTCGTAAAGAGCATCTCCAGCAAAACACCCAAAAAGCTGGCTAAAATTGCCAACCCCCTCTTCATGCAGCAGGGATGGAGGTGGCCGCCCTCCCACAGCAAGCACCATTGCATGGTGGTGACGTGACTCCTCATGGGCCACGGTGGCCTTGTTGGTCACGTCAAAGGGTGAGCTGAGCTTCTCTGAGCCAAAGGACAACCTGCTGCTGCTCAGTGAGACCTCCCGCAGTGGAGCCACAGCTGACTCACTGCTCTGAGCTCTGCTGGGATGCTCCCGGGTGGTCACACACATGGGGGCTCCCATCCTGCGCCATACAGTTGGGTGAGGGAAGGAAGCCCGACATACCCGCCGGTCTCTACCCTCATTTAAAAAAGTCGCCCAGTGCATGGCGCTGAGCGAGGGGAATGTTTTAGCGTCTGTTCATCTGTGCCCTCTGACTGATGTGTGTGTAGATCATCATGTGTCTCCCTGACCCGGCGCCTGGCGTGACTGCCCAAAGATGCTTTTCTGCATTAAAGACGGTCTCTCTCCAGGCCTTAGTTAACTTCCCGATTAATGCAGCAGCATTAATTATTCATCAAACCGCCGATGAGGCCATTAAGTTTCTCTTCCTTTGAAGATGCTGGTACCTATTTCTATAACGAGACCAAAGGAGGAGGCTGCAGATCTAATTGCAGCCGCGCAAAGCAAGGAAGACTCCTCGTCCGCTGCTTTCGCGCTGTGCCTGAAAAGTCTCTCTTTTATGGAGGTGTCAATAGCAATTTCATTCTCTTTTCAGAGGAACAAGTGCCTTTAACCATTTAAACCCACTTAAACGAAAGGCTTTTGTGCTTCTATTAAAGACACAATGCGGAGAAAAACAGGCCTGGCTGGCCGCAGAGTCTCCCATTGGGGAAGGTCCAGCCTGCGGCCGGAAGGGTCGTGGGTGCTGCTCTGCCCTCCTGACCCGCCGACCTCTCCCAGCTGGGACAAACCTGTCCCTGCTGAGCCACGGCTGGACGCAGAGCTGCACAGGCAAGATTTGCCATCTTAAGGCTGCGTTTTGGGACACAGCTATGGAGCAATGCCTCCCGCCTACAGGTGACACCTTGCCCTGTCCCACCAGCCGCGTTCAAAACCCCCCACGTTGCTCTGGGAGGCCTGGGCAGGCAGTGCCTGACTCGGCATCTCAGGAGGCATTTGCCCTCTGCTTTGCTTTGCTCTGCTGGCTTTGTCCTGTGCAAAACTGCTCATGAAAATGGCCTTCTGCAGCCCACGGGGGTCACCTTGCTGCAGAGCTCAAGCCCCTGCCCAGGCGCGGTGGTTTTCTTTGTTGCTCAAAATGCTCCAAGAGCTCCGGGCTAAGTGCACAACAGCAGCATTAATAAATAATAAAAGACGTCAATAGTTCTGGGGGATTTTATAGCCGCTCCTATCTCGAGATCTCAAAACATTTCACAAATGTTAATTTATAGAGCCTTACAGATGCTCTTGCCAGGCTGCTTGAGAGTGGAAAACGGAGTCAGGACACACAGGAGAGCAGGAGCCAGATCACAGCCACTCTGCCCCCATGGCCTCACAGGTAATGAACCTTTTGGGCCACAGCTCTGAGCAGCCTGTGTTTGTACAAGCACCCAGGGATGCTGCTTTTGCTCCCTGGTTTTGAGCACCATTTTGGTTGGATAGAAAAGAAAATGGGGAGGCTGCTCCCACACATTGAAAGTGTTTCCAGCAACACCTGGTATAAATAGCCTGGAAAAGTGGTGGTGATACCCACCTAGTAAGCACTGGCCCGCTTATATGTGGTGAACCATGTCTTTAAGTGAATAAGATATTGCCATAGAAGAGTATTATTTCGACATTAAAATGCGATAGGATTGAGTGATAAGGGAAGGAGACTGTCTGGTGCAGACAATCTCATCCTCAAGGTAGAGTTAAGCAAGCTTAATGGTTAAACGAGGACTTTTAACAAGGTTTGAGGCTGGTTTGCTTTCACAGTCCTTTATTAGGGTCTGTATTAAACCTGGTCTCAATTATCTCGTGGTCAGAGTAAATTCAAGCAGGCTTTGCGGGGCAGGCTGAAGCACCACAACCGAGCTGTAAGAAAGCCTGGAGGAAGACACCCCATCTTCCTTTCAACGTGCTTTCAAGGTGTTTGCTTGCTTACCAGATTGAAATGTATTTCTTGTGCCATCGCAGTGGCCTTATCTGACTTGGTGCTCAGCTTGGTCTGAAGAGGGGTGTAAATGGCAGCCACAAAAAAATAGAGTAAGGAGAAGAAAGTCACTTTTCCTCGGTCTTTCAATGCAGGGAATAAAGTCCTGCTGAACAGCAGTACTAACAGAAAAGGGCTGAGATCTGAGCAGAGAAACCTTAGAGGGTCTGGTACAGGTGGGAAGACACATGAGCCGTTTGTTTAGGAGCACACGCAAATGCCCAAAACTCAGAGCAGCTTTGGGTATGAGTGCATGTGTCACTGTATGGTCAGCGCTTATGGGGAATGAAGCAAATTATTTTGCATTTCCTAAATATACTCAGTTCAAGCATATCCAATCTCCAGGGAAATCTGTTCAACTGTGCCATGACCAGTGTGGTTGCTCCGCGCTGGGGCTGAGCTCAGAGGAAAGGAAGGATTTTGGCAGAAAAAAAGGAATTGGTGATGTTTATTTCTGTTTATCGCACCTACAGTGACTCTCTAGTCTTGGCACAAGGCAGCAGGGAAGAGAAGGGATAAAGCAAGGCTCAAAATGCATCTTTCTCGCTGGCCTATGCTCGGTTAGCCCCGCTCTGATAGCTCGCCAGGACAGATTGTCTGTGCTGGCAATCTCTAGTGAGGAAGATCACATCACCTAGGTGAAGCCTTTTTCAGCCACAGAAGATTTAGTTGTTCTTGGACCAAAGGCCAAAAAAACCCCATGGAAACCTAGATCCTCTTTCTGTTTCCAGAATCAAGGAGGGGAGGGAGCGGTTTCCACCGCAGCAGCAGAGTACATGACAACATGACAGTCCGTGGTCCTTCCCAGGGCTGCCTGGCTGCCACACTAGCAGATCAACTAGCACCAAATTGTGCCCATTAACAATCACAAAAAAAGGGGATTAAAAGTCATGTAAAACAGGCAATGTGATGGTCAGTACTGTAGCAGAAGATGAAAGAATTTCCCTAAGAAATACAGGAATGCAGTAACTGCACTTGTCTGCCAGGCTGGAAAGTAGCGACTCTGGTTCAGGACCAACGTTGGAGGCAGTATCTGAGCCATGTCAAGATGTTCCCTGTCTAACAGCAGCCCAAAGCAGCTACAGCTAATGCTAAAGAGTTGTGTTCCTCTACAGAAAGGCTTCCTGAGTCCCAGCGTAATAGGAGCAAATAAGAATCCAGCTGGTTTGGGTTTTTTTCTCCTTTTTATCAGCCTCAAGTATATTTTAACCCACGTTGGTTGGAGGTGGATTCATTTGGCGAAGGTGCTGCTGTTGGTTAAAGCGTGTAGAGCAGCCAGTTCCCTCTGGTGATGCTGAAGGCTGCAACATCCCAAGATCTGGTGCCGCTGTGAGCCACAGATGCAGTGCTGCTTCTGGTTTTTTAACAGGTTGTTTGAAAACCTGGAGAAGGAACAGCACAGAGCCACGAAAAGAGAGATGAGAGCTGGAGAAAATAGGCATCAAGGGTGAGAGGCCTATTTAGCGAGGCAAAGGGAAGTGAGAAGCGATTTGACATCTGTGCCCAAGTACTTTCGCAGAGAGAAAACGCCAGATACAAAAGGGTTCCTTAATCTCGGGAGGTAATTCAATGCGAGCATCCCTGGCTGGTAAAATGAAGCAAAGAAAGTTCAACAGGGCTCATGTTTTTGGCAGGAGGGACAGAGAGCCTTGGGGGCAAATCACCCCCAGCAGAGGCTGCTTTGTCTCAAAAGCTGTAATAGTCTCTCTTTTGAGATAGGCCGTAATCAACACAAGCCATTAATCTTAATACTGGGGTAATTAAGCTTAATACAGGGTAACTGAGTGAAAATGAATAGGCTGGGATGTACGGGAAGTCAGATGGGATAATTCTTCCTGGCCTTCCAGTATACAAACAAGCTTTGTAGTCCTAACTCGAGCCCCAGAGGCTCGCCGTGTTTTACTGTGAAAAGACGCAGTTTTCATTAATAACCAGATACCCTTCCAGGCTGTTCTCACAGAAGCTGGAGGATGTGCCGGGGTGGAAACAGCACTGGGGTCTTTTAAAGTGTTGGCAATTCTGCTCCTGCTTTCCTTTCTGCACCCAGGAGTCTGCAGGGTGCAGAGAGGTCGGGCCTAAAGCTGCAGAAAGGGGCTGCTTCTCCCCAAAAGCATCTGTGTGATGCACATCTCAGTGAATAGTTATGGCGGGTGCCTGTGTGGGGAGGGATGGGCAGTGCCGTATGTGCGTTCAACCATCGCCGCCCGATGAAAGGTCAGCCGGGCCGCTGCCATTTACAGCGGGAGCGAACCGGAGCCGTGCGGAATGAAGTCTTTAGCAGAGGTGTGCCATGAGCAGGGAGGGAGGCAGCGCTGGGAGCCGTCCTCTCCCCAGTGTAAATGTCACTGCCCATCGCCGCTGCCGCACACCCAGCCCTCTGCACCACCGCGACGAAAACCTCTTGGCATTATCAAGAGAAACACATTTCTTTCTACCTTCTGTTTTGCAACTGTGTTATTTCTGATTTTATAGCCACATATATACTTNATTGGGTGATGGAAGGGAGAAAATGTGAATATACTGTTCTCCCCAGATCTGGAGCAAATACAGCCAGGCAGCAGTTCAGACTTGGCTTCTCATCTGAAAGCCGGAGCTGCGTTTCTGACAATACAGCACCCACCCAGCATGAAATTGTAATGGATCACGCTTTGCCCTAGGTCCTTGACTTATCCTTGGTTGACGCTGAATTAAAGGATGTGATGTGTGGGACTCAGTAAATCCCTAACCTGCTGTCCCAGAGACAAGTATTACCAACCGTACCACGCTGACACACGAGATTAGTGGAAGAGGTGCCCTCAATGCCACAGGCAGAAATGGGTCAGCTCGGATTTGGAAAGCTCTCTACTTGAAGTGAGTAGCGATGTAGCCTGTAGAAATAAAAGGCCAAAAATGCTGTGTTTTCTGCCTTGGAGCCCCACTGAGATCCACAGGCAGCGAGTCCTAAGCGGCTGAACAGGACTGTTTGTGTGGTCGGTATTAGCTTTGTGAATGGCATTTTATTAGAAATTTGGTAAAGAAATCAGGAAACAGTCCAGCTTAGGAGCTGCACCCTTAGCAAGTAGGAATATCCTTGCTGCCACCAAAGTCCCTACATTTATATTAATGTACATCAGCCAAGAATTTGATGATTAAGGGCCTTATTGTGAACTTTTCAAATGCAATTCAAGTGTCCCCACTGCTTCTAATAACTGTGTGCAGCAGCAACACAAATCTCATATCTATTCCTTTTTCCCTCTTCCCCTTGCCCTAATCAAATCCTTTATTCATGCTCTTTCTGACATATAGTAGGTCTTGGTTCAGCAATGACTAAGTAGCTGTACAGTAACAAAACAGTGCTGTATTTGTTCTGGAAAAGTGGAGAAATGAAGATGTGTAATCTTGAAATAAGGAAGCTTGCAAATGGGGAGGAATCCAGGCACATGCACCGTAGTACTCTGGCATGAGCTGGGTGGAATTTACCAATGCTGCTTAGAAAGACATCAAAGATAGAAAATGAAATAATTTGTTGCTTTGTTTTACCACCTCTTAAATGACCCCAAACCCATCAGAGTTGACAGTGTTTCTGTGGTTAAACTGATGGTATTCATCTGCCTCTCATACATTTGCCTTATTTTACCATTTCACTCTCCCACTGTCTGTTCGCTCTCCCATGCTGCACGTGCTTGTCCTGCCGGTCGAGGTCACAAGGAGCCCTGATCAAGTTCTTCCTCCTGCATAGCTTCACATCTTCAATGGGTATTTTGGGCAGCAGATTATCCCCAAAGCTGTGCTTCGCTTAGGACAACCTACTATGCTTCTTCCATCATGTGGGCCTCTCCAAAAACAGCTCAGTTGAGCAGTAGGTCCATGCTGTAAGAAGACCTTAACTGTACCTCTCCCTGAGTGTTTTTCAGTAAAACCTATTAATTCACCATGCTTGTAGAAAACAAAATTGAAATATAAAGTGTTATCCCTCCCATGTGAATCGTTGGGGAAGGATGGTGTAGCCTATGCACTTTTCATGGGGCTTTGGATGCCGCTAATCTGCCTGTACTTCTGGGCTGGCCACCATGTCTCTGGGAGCATTCCAGGAGGGAGAGATCATCTGCCACAAAGGTGTCACTGCTGCAAGGTGCAGATGGGATGGAGTAGGCAGGTACCTACGAGCTGGGGACAAACCTCAGCTCCTCCCTTGAGCTGGTGGAGCCAAGCGTCGAGCTGGGGAGTCGGGGGAGCGAAGGTCTGTTTTCCTTGCTGGTAACCTCACCAAGTCTACACAGACGTTCACGGCATGCAGCGGGCAGGAAACAGGAATGCAGAACAGGTGGAAACCAGATGTGAGCATGGTTCTTTTGAAAGTTTGTGCGCAGACCTGTGGGGTATTGCTTTCTCTGCTCTTTCGAGTCCGCCCTACGAACTGCCCCACAGCATGTGCACTAGTGGTATGATTAATTCCCTTGGGAAATTCGACTTCTTCGACCATCTGCTGGTATGTGTAGTCTGCTCCCTGTCCAGTTGTGATTCTGTCCTGGTGGGGTGTGCTCTACCATGGCTGGGTGCTCTAGGTCTGGCTCTGAAAGGGTGAAAGGTCTGCCTTCCCAGAGAGCCCTGGACCCTTGCTCTTGGGGAGAAACATTCGAGTTGGCTATAGTGCAGCCTAACGGGGAAGGGAGGCAGAGCCGGCCTGCAGGGGGACGCAACTGCCCAAGAAACTGGCTGGAGACTCCCCAGAGGAGCAGAAAGTGGGTGCAGAGCCAGGTCACAGAGCTGGTAGGAAGAAAGAGGCACCTGGAACAGACTATATTGAGTTCACAGCAGTCTGGAAGGCTCAGTGAAACCAAGCCTAAAAGAAAGGACTTGTCTTTCAAGGCTAGAGTGGGAGCAGAGAGGTTTTTTTAATCCTTTGTTTGGTAGTTTTAACCTTTTTACTGTAGTTTTTTATTCCAGGAGTTCATTGCTCAGGTAGGTGCTGGAGTAGGAGGTAGTCATGGAGGCTGCTGGTGGCACACTTACGCATGGATAGATCCACCTCAAAACTCTTGAGCCTTTGAAAACCTGTTGCCAGATTTATCCCTTGCGCCGGTTCCTGTGGCCTTCTATGGCCAGCCAGGACTGGTTGCATCAGCACCAAGCCAGCACAACTTCTTGGCCCAACCAGTGACCCCAGTGGGAAGCCAGCTCTGGTGGACTGGAAGTGTGCGGTGTCCCAGCAGTGCTTTGCAGAGCCGGTCCCCAGGTTCTCAGCCTGGAGGGTTTTGTTGCCATAGCAAATCCTGTTTCCCAGATTTTCTTTCACTGGTGGGAGCCTCATGAAACATGGGGCCACCTTCTGCTCTTTCCCATGTATTCGGGGTCCTTTGGGTACTGCGGGCCTGCTTTCTCGACCAGGGTGGTTTCCCTGCGCATTCCCCATGGGAAGAGCCGTCAGTGCTGTCGTGACGCTGGAATTCATTATGAGACAACTGTGACGACTGCAGGAAATAAACAGTGGGAGCAGATGGGCTTAGAGAGACCAGTAATCCCATTTCTCTATGAACATCCTCAGTAATTAGACACACGCTAAAACAAAGGAAGGAAGAAGAAAACGCCGAAGGCTCGGGGCAGCCTGTGGGCAGAATTGCTTTAACACATGACTGAGCCTTTTCCGGTGGCTGCAGTGTGGTGTGTACCTGCAGGAGCTGTACGTGAATCACCTGATACACTCCTTGCTTCGTTTTGCTGTTACTCATTGAGCTGTTGTGTGAAGATTTCCACATCGCCACCCCAAAGCATGGATATCTTTCAGGGCTTCGCGTTTCATCGGCTCAGTACTGTGACCCAGTTACCCGATTTAACAGGGACGTTTTGTTCTCTTTTAAGGGCATTGTTGTGAAAATATTCTCTTTGCTTCTTTGATATTGCGGCAGTGACTAAAACCCCATTCTCCTTCCCTCTGTCCCATCCCACTCTGCCCATCTGTAAATCCTGTTGTTCCGTGCTGAAACACCTTGGCCACAGCAAAAATTACGTCCTTAAATACAGTACTTAGCAATACATAGAAGACAGGAGAACTGGAGAAGGCTGCGGAGAAGCAACGGTCATGTAAGGCATTAGATATTGCTCAGAGCAAACCCTCGTGGCTCCAAGACTTGTACAATCTGGGGGTCTTGTGCCAAAGGGGCTGTGGATTTGTTGCCTGCCCTCCAACTAGAGTCCTTACTCCGTCCAGAGTAGCTGCCGCTCTTCCCTGGGGTTAATGCATCGCGGTTATGCTGAGGAAGAAGCCCAGCATGGGCTGCTCTTGAAG
This sequence comes from Anarhynchus alexandrinus, assembly GCA_008711295.1. NCBI lineage: Eukaryota > Metazoa > Chordata > Aves > Charadriiformes > Charadriidae > Anarhynchus > Anarhynchus alexandrinus. The sequence continues at coordinate 115,021 of VUYV01000622.1, read as the reverse complement.
AACAGCAGGTTTGGATCAGCATCAGCACAATTAGGGCTACAAGGCAGGAGAGTAGCAACACTGGTGCGGTTTGTGCTCCTCTAGACTGAGATGGTGTCTTCTTTTAGGAGAAGAGAGATCTCAGATGGTCCTGACAGATGTCAAATGGGATGTGAGGCCTCATAGTGGTAGAGGAGGAAGATGCCAGATCTAGGTGTGGGATACAGATTGGACAAGTGCCTGTAAATAATGAGATCCAGCTGCTCACAGTAAACTATTTAGGAGGCAGGTAGTTGCGTCTGGTCAGGAAGTTTTTCCAGCCAGTTTTGATTTTTTCTTAGAAGGAATATATGTAAACAATTGCCATGGTAAGTTTTGTATTTTCCACAGCAATTTTGAGTTGTGCAGGAAAATGAAATACTTAAAACCTGAAACTTATTTTATTTTTTTATTTCTTATGAAAGGCCTGAATGTTCCCAGGATAGGGAGTGAATTTTCCAACCACTTCTGCTGAAACTGGTGGTAACTTGCTGATTTTCTGGAGGTGACATTTGGTGTCTCCCATGGGGGCTAAGACATCCAGTGTCACCCTGCCTTGATTTGAGAGTGTCCTGTCCTGGGTTTGCTCCCTGAGAAGTGGCAGGTCACCCTAAAAGCCCCTTGAAATGGGCTCTAGCCACCACTCAGCCATAAACTCACACGCCGTTCTTTAAATTGCCGGTGCAAATGAGAGTTGGTTTAAACAGTTCCTTGTCTGTAGCGATAAATGGAAACCTAGAGTTCCAAAATATGCAAAGATGCAAAATAATCCTGGCAGTGGGTAGTTAATCAGGCATTAAAACCCAGGACTGAGTCCAGGCAGAGATTAGACAGTTGCTCTTTAATCAAAGCAATTGAGCTCATGTGTGACTGCTAATAATGGTGCTTTTCAACCTGGAATGGGAGTTAGAAAAGCAAGGTTTTCCTGTAATTCCATGAATATTATTATTATTTGTGCAATGATCTGGAAGCGTTCTCTTTAACCGTGATCTGGGGTCAGGTGCTGTCAACCGCTTGTTCCTGCTAGAGCAGCAGTGAAATAGAAAGACGTCCGGTCTGGCTTGGTCCATCGCACTGCAGAAACCATGGCGAACCATTGCTTCTGAAGATTAATGGCTTGCCAGGGCTTGCTGCCGAAACCCTGCTGCGTTGGTCACTGCGAGGACCGTGCTCTTTCTTACCTGACCGGCTCTGGCAGCAGCCAGGTGCCTCAGCCTGAAAACCGCAGTGCCCAAGCGTTGTGCGCAATGCCCGGGCTTTGCCACGCTCACAGCCATTCGGGGATTTGGTGGTTTGGTGTGTAAGCTGGGAGCTCAGTCCCAGAAAGCCTGTCCCTCGTGCCCTGGCCTGTGGATCATGCTTTATGTAGACTCTGACGCTCCATCACGAAATATGGGTGTTGCTGTTGGGTGGCTTTAGCTTTCAGGCACAGCAAAGGGCTGGGCAGACCAAAAGGACCAAAACCACCTTGAAAGTGTTGGTACTAAATACACAGCAGTCCCAGCAGCTGCCTGCTGCTGCATAATGGAGCTGTGCAGATGTGAGAGCACGGGATTAGCAGGGCCCTGAGCTCCTCGCTGTCAGGATTTAAAGATGGATTTGAGCTGCGCAGCTCGAGCACAAGGCAGCTGCCCTTGCGGCTGGTGCTCGGTTTCTCCTTGCCCTCCTGCGCTGAATGCCAACCAGTTTGGTTTCTCACCAGGCTGCCTCTCTGCATGAGCACCTCTCTTCTCGGCTCTGGCAAGGTCTCTGCTCACCAAGCAGAGCTGGTGCTTACTGGAGCTTGCTGGACCCTCGTGGGTGCTTAGTCAAGCAAAACTGTTTATGGCACTGGGAAGGTTGCCAAGTCTGCAAGAAGTGTCACCAGGTTTGCACCTCCAGCTCCACATGGTCACTGAGGTAAATTGCAGCCCAGACTATTTGGTCTTTCATAGTGCATGGACAGGGTGGGTTCTTAGGAGCCTAGCAGAGGTGGTGGTAGATACTGAGCTCGTATTTTGCAGTTTTCAAAGGTTTCATAGCTTGGCTTTTGTTCTGGTTGTGGTAGCAGGTCAGGCTGTCACAGATAGGCTTTGTTTTTCTCTGATCTTGGAAACCTGCTGGTCAGAACCTGGTTGCAATCTATGCCTTTTGACTTCAACCCACTATATTTCCATGACAGTCCATTTGAGCAACAGTGTTTGAATGAGCTTTGCCCATCGGTTGCTTCATGATGCTTCAAGGAATGAGGAAACAGAGCAACTCCATTCGTTTCCTCCAGGGGCTTTTGGGTGGCAGTGACAGCTGGCTTGAGAGAGCAGATATGAGTCCATCTGCTTCTCAATTTTTTAACTAAGCTCCAAATATTTCACTGCTTAATGAGCATGACCTGTCTTCTCCCTGGTGGAAGGAGGTGTACTGGGGACATTTCTCATTTTTGAGGATGAGAAAGGCTTTTCTCCATCCTAGCATTATGTAGCAGTAGGGAGTGCTTGTTGGAGGCACTGTCTGCAGATGGGTAGTGAGTAGCTCTCCAGGTGTCCTGGCGCCCTGCCCTCAAGTTTTGATGTTAATAATCCTCGCCGCTTTCCAGCTAGAATATTGCTGTACATTGTGGGCCATACAAAGTGCTAGAAAGAAATAAAGCACTTGGGAATTGGCCCAGGCACACGAATTGATCTTCATCTTAAAATTCACCAATAAATAAAAGGAGACAAAGATATTTGCAGGGAAGCCACCTTGCTGCTTTCCATACTAAAAAGATATGAAATTACGGAGTGGAGACAGATGAGAATGCTGCTGGGCCAAACCAGGGAGATAGAGAGATCTTCAGGTCATGCTGTGATACCCTGCCCCTCTCTGTGGTGACGGGCTTACAGTATCCGCTCCTTGTTAATTGGCGCTGCTTATTGCCATCAGGACTGAAGGCCAACCAGCCAGCATGCTGAAAACAGGCCAGCCACAAAAATGGCCATTCTGGGTTGATTTCTGTGGCGTTAGGAGAAAAACAAACGAGCTATGAAGGAAAATATGAGAGGGAGCTGGGGCAATCGGAGGCAGCACAGGGGAGCGACTGCTAAATAAAAGCAGACTGGTGGAGGTGTCTGCACCCAGCGATCCCTTCCAGAGTGCCTCCCTGCACCCAGCCAGGAGTCACTGCCTTCTCCGGTAAGAGTTAACACTGGATCAGCACAATCCCTATTTTTAACCGTCCCCGACGTTCCCTAGCAGCCTGCTCTGACTGGGTTATGCTGAAGGCCTGCCGTAATGCTTCTGCCGTTGGGGAAAAGAGGAATTCCTGCGCTGGCCCGCAAGCTGCAGGACATTCCCAGCGTGTCCCGCTTCGCTCGCTGCCTTTTCCAACGCTTCTGTCTGGTTGAAATAAGAGCCCTTCCAGAATTTCCAAACAATTAAAACTCCTTGGAAGGCAGGCCTGGATTATCTTTCAAGAAAGGAGGCTGACTGCGCGCAAAGTTAGCAGTGCCAGTGTTGAACTGTGCAACAACGCTTGGAGCAGTTTGCCCTCCGATGGCCAGTTGGAGCTTGCAGCTCCTGCTCTCCACCGCTGCCACAGCGCTTCTCCTTCTGCTCAGACGGCTCCAGATTCTGGATTATTGCATTGTGCTCCTTTCCTGAGTCTTTACTCCCTTCCCGAGGGCAATCCGTTGGGAAGGGAGAGCAGGGAGCTCGCTTGGAGCATAGTACTCTTGGGGAGAGTACCCGGCACCTTCTCTTTCTCCAGCAGCATGCTTCCTTGAAGGCAGTTTTGGCTTCCTGGGGACACCGTGGGCCTGCTCTGCATTTCACGGTTTGGTCACTTGTTTGTGGTTTGTTAAGACTCTTGTATAAGCTACAAAAGACTCGGAGCGGCTTTGGTGAGAGCGTCCGACAAGTGGTCTCAGGCCGAAGGACCGTTAAACACAAGCTCGCTGGACATGTCTTCTGCATGGCTCCTGTTGAGAGATCGCTCCTCTGCCCAGGGGCTGGAACCCTTGCAGATCCCATGCCTTTGAGCAACCCCACGTTGGGGTGTGCCAGTAACTGGGGTGAAGAGAGCAGATTGGCCTGGCGTGGACTGGGGACATGTCAGCCACCCCTGGGCCCTGCTGGGATGCTGATATGGGAGCTCCCCCTGCCCTGGGATAGCCCACAGGCCACTCCTGTTGTGTCCTGCAAACCACTCCGCATCCCAGAGCAAAGCAGAGAGCTGGGACCAAGGGACCAGCCATAGAGCAGGCACTCCCCAATAGTCAGCTTTTGTCAGGGATGAGGAGAAACTGGTTTTGAAGGGGCATATTTTTATCCTCCTCTCTGGAAGAGGAAACAGGATCAACAGAACCACAAAGAAAAAACACAATGAAAATAGATAATTATTTTGCTTTTCTGTCAGTGTTTTGCATGGTAAAACAAGAGAGTAAATACAAACTCCTGATCTCCACAATCTTTTTTTTTTGAAGTACACTTATTTCCTGAGGCTTTTTCCCCCCTGCCCCATCTTGAGTGGCATCCCAGTAACAACCGGGTATGAAGCTCTCAATGCTCCTTTCCTTCATCCACCTATAAGAAAACCATTCTTCTACTTTACCCTTTGAATTTGTTGCTTGTTTTTTTTTCCCCCAGCATCTTCAGTAGATTTCCAACCCCCGGCCATCCCTGCAGCCCCTGACTATCTGCAGTGGCCTTCTAGGCAGAGTTCTAGACAGCAGTTCTTACCCTGGTGACATATGGTGTTCCCAACCCCACTTCCTAGAAGACAAACCTCAAAAATCTGGTCCCTGTTAACTGGCCATTAGCACCGGCAATATCCAGAGTTGAATTTCTCGGTCTTTGAATGGCCGGTAGTTACCGTGCTGTGTCCATTGCAGCGAGTGTGGAAAGCCAGATGAATTTAATGACAGTGTGTCCATTGAAGTCTCCGGTTTGTGGGAGGTTGTGATCATTTCCTCTTTCTCCCAGATAAAAGAAATGCAGAGTGAGAGAAGTTCCTTGGCCATTGCTGGGTGGACACTTTGAATATCTCATTTAATTTACTAGATAATGATCACATTTATGGAACAGCTTGTTTCAATTTTCTCATTATCACTAACCGAGATGATAGCTTATTTAATCCACTTCTGCACTACTTCACAGACAATGAGAAATGTGGGAAGGAAAGTCATTCAAGGGAGCACATGGAGCCCTCGCGTAAGCAGGCTGATACAGATGAACCTGCAGTGAGGAAGCCTCAGGTTTCTGATGAAGGTTACTACTAGGAAGCCATGTGAAAATGAGTAATTTTGCAGGGCCTGCACTGTTGTCCGTTCAGGGAGAGCCATTGTCGGTCATTACAACTGGTTTGCTGGCATCCAAGAGTGGCGTCAGATTTGTCCTCGACACCCCGTACTCCCATGCTGCTGGAGCCACAGTGGCTAAACGAGATGCCAATGCTTTTTCCTCTGAGACGGTAAGAAGTCTGTGCTGACTGTCAAAAGACTGATATATTGTCTACCAAGAGGACTGAAGCAAATGATGAATGAGATCAGAGATGAATTTGTCCTAATACTAATACATTATTTGTACGAGCACAGAGTGTTTCCGCTGATTCTGAAAGAAATTTAATCCTCTGCCACTGAGAAGGAAATGGGTTTGTAAGTCTGAGGAAGGAATGCATCATAATCCCAGAAGAAGTAGGCAGCAATTTCTGGCACTGGAGATTTGTCAGAATTTGGGGGTTGAAGCGGAACAGGAGGAGCTTTAGCTAGTAGATTTCAGCAATGGCAAATGGGGTGAAGGACACCTGTGATCTCTTGGCTGTCTCTAGGCTGTTGTGTCTATTTTCATATCCTTATCCGTGTGATGGTAGCAAGATGAATTATCTAGTGTTTTCACATGGAAGAGAGCAAGCTGTCATGCTGCTAAACCTCCGCCTTCCCTGCATCAATGTGTATGTAAAGCCTTACTATGGGGGAGGATAGGGTCCCAACTTCAGGATCAGCCATGGAGGAGAATCACCTGATGGCCCAAAGGGGACTCCCAGGGAGCTCTGGTATCTTCTCCTTATTTGCCCGATGTGACAGATGATGAACAAACCCACCAGCTGTCCAAATCAGAGCAGAAAGAATGTGACTGAAGGATTATATCCACACGCACGCCTTCAAGAAATACCACCTTTTCTGGAGGCTTATGCGGACCCCTAGAGTAAAGTAAAATTATTCCTCTTATTTCAGTTGGCTCCTAAAGAAGGAGGTGCGCAGAAGGGGCCTGGAGTATTTAGACACTCAGCTGCCTTTGATGGTGTCTCCCTAGGACCTTCTGGAGCACTCAAATGAAAAGCCAGGTGTGCATTGCAGGGGGATTTGTTTTTCCACATGGAAATTATAAGACAAGGTGAAAGACTGTCTTTTCAAAAGCAAGAAAGTCTTTGGATTCCAGTTGTAATTCCAACTGTCAGTCCTTCTTGCATCCATAATATAAAATATCTGCTGGACCTGTAGCTGTTTAAGAATCATTCTTAAAGTACTCCATTAAGTACCAGCGTCAAGCTGTGTCTAAAAAGTCCTTTATGATGGGCTGTCCTGCCTTCAAACCCTACTCATTTTATGCTGATTGCTGACAAGTCGTAATTTTCCAGTAAGCCACTCAGAATAAGCTTCATGCAGATATTAACGATATAATAAATCTTTGAGAAGTTACTAAGAGTGAAATATGAAAAGCAAAGGCATTTGCCTTTGGGATTTGACCACTTCACATACTGCTTGGCTTCTAGACAATGGGTACGAATTTTGTGTGTAGATGGTTGATTTTTAATCCCCAAATCACAGTGATGAGTCAAGCAGTTACCTATGGGATTGCCTGGGTTAGGATGGGAGTGCCTGGGTTGCAATTTCTGTCTGGACTTAGGGCAATGGGGTGCCCAGTTCCCACCGGCTTTGGTAGCAGCCAGGTGCCGTATTCACTGAGGTTCCTTTGATGAGTCCAGGCTGTTACCACTCATACTGCTCATTGCATTTCTTCCCTCAGCCTTACAGGAGGGTTGACTGCAAGCTGTGTGACATGGAGGGGTGGCCAAGGTGCGCTGATAATAAATGGCATGGTCAGACACCCCTGGGGGTACTGCTGCTGCCTTTGGAAATTGCCCAACCGCACCCAGGTCCAGGAAGGGAGGCGCTGGGAGGAATTGCTGGCCAGACCACCTAGCTAATGAATAAATCCTCAAATGCATTAGCCCTGCAGTCACACATCTGCTGTCCAATGGCGAGTGGGGGAAATTCTACAGAGTGAGCTTGTTCCAGGCAGCTTTAGTCTTATTATTTTTTGGAGGAAACCCAGGAAAAGTTATATTGGAAAGCTGAAAGCTATTATGGCCGGATAGCTGCTAAGCGACTTGGTATGTGCCCTTGGGGACCAGCTCTCCCAACTTTATGAAAAACGATATAATCTGATTCTCCGGTTTTGTGTCACTGCAGGCCCGGTGTGGTGGTGTCTACAAAAGGATCATGGTGCTCAGCAGTTGCTGTAGTATTTCCATTCTTTTTTGTGGGCAGAACAAAAAGGGAAATGAGCAAGAAAATGGTGAAAATGTAAAACACATTATTGACTTGCTGCTTCTTGGAGTCCGATAAGTTGCTGGACACTGTAGATTTTTCAGTCCTTTCAGTTACTTGTATTAGGTAACTCCTGGTATCACTCATGGATGTTTAAAGAGAGGAAAATGGGATTTTTCCTGTCTGCCAATTAATTGATCATGATCAGTACACAATCTTCAGGGCAGCTAGCGGGCATCACCAACACCCATGGGCCTCTCCTCCTTCCCCTGCTTATCACCACAGATCCCTGGTGTATCTGTTGAGCTATTAACTCAGGGCAAGTGCTCCCACTGGAGAGGACACTTGCTGACACCTTGTCTCAAGTCTGGAACAAGCCAAGGGTGCGTTTGGTGGGAGATGTTGAAGCATGAGGGAGCAGCCGAGCTGGGACTTGAGCTGTGCTTCAAGGGAAAGAGGCAGGTAATCAATTCTTACAAATAGCTCAACCCATAGGAGGATTGAACTGGTTAGGAGCTGATGAATATCTCCTTCATCCTTCCTCGTGTTTTGAAGGAGCAGGCCATGCTGCTTTTGACAAGCTATGAGCACCTCTAACTTTCAGGGAAGGCTTAGTTGTCTATCTGGGCCCAGGGCTGGTACTGGTTGAACAGCACCATATAGCTGGAAGAGGATGAGAGGATCCAGGCTTCTGTTACTTAAGATGACTGTGCAGCATTCCCCCTCCACTCACCCACAGTGCAAGTGCTCTGGGTCCCGCCTAGTGAAGTCATTAGGAGGGACCTGTCAAAGCCTCCACATAGCTCTTATGTCCGCTCTGTGCCCATGAGCTTGGACTGAATCATCTCCCACTGCAGGTCCTGACAAAAAGTCACTGTGATTCAAGAGATCCCAGGACCAAGGCAGCTGGGCTTGCTGGCTGGGGAGAGCCACCAAACGAGGGAGGCTTTTTTCTTGCCCCCACTCTTATCCTGGTCTGCTCACAAGCGGGTATGGCCTAGAGCAAACAGGACATCTCAGATGTGTTCTGAGGCTTAGGAGGGGAAAAGGAATGAATAGAAACCAGGATAAAAGGCTGAGAATATGGGTGGAACGAGGAAAGCCATTTTTGCCAGGCAGGCTATGCAGCCGCCTTTGCATCTCTTCCCATCATCCCTGTCACAAAAGAGTGCTCACCAGAAAACTGGTGAAAGGTGCGCAGAGCAGCAAGCAGAGGTTGGAAAGCTTTGTTAAATGCACTGATAGGCAGCGCCCAACACAAACACTGTCTTTTTTGCTTCAGAAGATAATGAGTGGTATTGGGAGAGCAGAGCTACACCTCAGCCCGTGCCATGGTGGAGCACCCTGGGGAGAAGAGTGGCTGTGTTTGTTGCAGTAAGGAAGTATCTGAGCATGGTAGACACCATGGGCATTTTAGAAGGCCATGGTTATCACCAGGAGGCATTTACTGTTGCGTCTGGTCAAAGGATGAGCCAAGATGAAACTGGTGGCCTGAAGCGCATGGCTGCTGCTTCGTCTCCCCTGTGAGAGGATAAAGGGGGAAAGGAGGCTGTTAGCCAGCCTGCACCCCCTAAACATGATTGTTTTGTTGTGTCGTTAGCAGACTAGGCAGCAAGACTAATGATTAGTCCTTTGAAGTTCCTAGCCCTCTCCCCACACCGGTGCCTTATGCTGGTGGCTGTTTGAGGCCAAACGGCATCTCCGTGCATGCAGGGAGCTGTCATGCTGTCATGAGCTAGTCAGAGCTGGCAGCTAATGCTTGATTTTACATTATAACCCATTTTCTTCCCCCCACGCTGACTGTACGTGTCTCTTCATGCCCAGGCTGTGTCATTTCCGTTTGTTTCCACTTATTACATCTCTCTTTGGCTGGACTCACTTCCTCACCGCCCGCTGAGCACACGTGAAATTTCGGTTGTGCCCAGAGCTGTGCAGACTTGCAGCGCTGCCTTTCTGAGCGCTCCCTCCTCTCTGCGCCAGCCGGGTTGGTCCCAGATGAAGACACAGCGCAGGCTGAGCGAGCGTTGGGTGGCACCAAGCCAACCGGGTGGCGAAGCCAACAGCTTGCCACTGCTCTCATCGTAGGTGTGGTGTGATTTACAACAAAGGTCTCAGAACAAGTGAGTAATCTCCCTTTCAGTCCCAGCTCTTTCGCCTTTCATTATTAAAAAAAATAAAAATAATTCCTTTGCCGCTCCATCACTGAGCTCCTGAAGGCCACTAAATGGCCCTTTGCACTTGATTGCCACCATATATCCCTGTCATCGGTGTGGCTCCAACTGAACCTGGAGCCTCCCCATGCTCGTGAGCATTGTGCCTAAGACAGCAGGGATGTCCTGAGGTGTCACTCATCACAGCAAATGGGGGACCTTTCCCCATCTTCCAGAGGGTGGATGTGGCTCGTCCAGAGATGGACGGGAAGCCCGAGGTAGAGACTGATGCTTAATTTGAATCCCTTGATCCCTAGTCGAGGACTTTTAAACTTCTGGTCACCCTTTTTCACTTGATCTGGAAAAGCGGCGAAGCACGTATCCAATGTTAGGCATGTAAGTAGTTTTGTTGCTGATTTGCAAAGCCTGCTGACCACCAGATACCTGAAAATCACTCCTTTTAAGGTGTCCCAATTTAAGAATACAAAAATAAAAGAACTTAGTCCATTAAAATTGTTTGGCAAGTGATTTAAATCTTCCAGGAGCAAAGGCCAAGCTGTACAGCTCTTGTTAAAATAAAGTGCTGTAAAAGTACAAGGATAGTTATCCTTCACAAAAAACCCCCACCATTTTCAGATTGCTGTGTTTGACAAGTTTTTATATATTTATCTTTCCCTTCCCTATTGATGTGTTGGAGATAACTAATAAGCTGGTAAGGCTGATTATAATAGATCCAAAAATAAGACTCAGAGATTCCCCGCAGCCCATATCCGACAGGTCTTGTCACTTGGATGCATCTGTAAAAAGCTGGTTTGTCTCTCCCCTTGACAGATGCTTTGATGAACTAATCATCTCATTTCCGTGAACTGCACATCTGTAAAAACAAAAGGGGATGAGACTCGAACAAGTGACTAAGCCCTGTTCTTGTTTGCATTATTTCATTACTATTATTTGAGTGGAGCTGGTATTCCTCCCATGGAGCCTGCTGTGCCCCGCGCCGGCTGACAGGTGATGTGCACATGTGCTATTTCAAGCAGATGACTTCTCTCTGAAGTTCTGCTCATTAAGAAGGCCATGAGAGGCTGTGTCCCTGCACTGGTGATGGTCTCTGATACCCCAGGAGCAACCAGCCTTTGCTCCGCTGGCCACTCATCTCATGAATGTGTTGCTTTGACTTAGGAGGCAGATAGGGAGGGTAAAGCCGGGGAGGTGACGGTGATGCAGAGGTTCCCGGGAGTGACAGATGCTCTTCTCCATTTTCTGCTCCAGTGGTCATCCCCACTGCTGGGTCTGCACACAGGCCACAAGCAGCAGGAGCTCCTCATTGTGCTCACCACCTGTGGAGCAAGTGCTAGCCAGGGGACAGGGGTCAAGAGCCTGCCAAAACTTTTCTGCCAGGGCCACCAATTTTGTGGGGTCACCTGCTCCAGGAGGCGGTAGCTCTCTCGTGCCTGCTAGGTTGGGCAGTAGCTGGGTGCTAAATAGGTGGTCTCCTGCCTTTGCTATTGCCAAGCCATAGTCTCCCGTTATGTTTTCAGTGTTGTGCTCAGCAGCCAGTGAGGTACAAAGACGAACAACCTCTTTGGACTTTTCTGTACGTTTTCTGCACTTTGTCTTTACATTGTGGAAGCCAAAGTGCCTAGGATTCCCGGTTCCTATGGACTGCAAAGGAACTAAGGGCAGTTCAGTGGCTTGATCTGATGCTGAAAGTCCTGATATCCATCCTCTGTCCCAAGCTCTCCAGCCCATGTATTCATTCAGGAGAAGGGTCCCAGAAGAAATGTAGTGTGATTTAACTAACCTGCCTTTGCTTCCCACCACTAGTTAATATAGATGGCATTTGCTGCGTGTCCCTTACTAGGCCGTTGCAGTTCAGTGAATTTCTCCTGTATTTCTCCTGGGTTTCCGCTTTAACTTTGTGGGTTTCATTCCCTCATTTCAGTGTTTTCTGGATTAACTTTGTAGCAAAGTAAATTTCAACTATATCAACTAGGGAAAAAAAACCAAACACCCATTTGATTATTGTCATCAGAAGTTTGTATATTTTTTCTTTATTTTTTTGTGGAGTAGAGCTGTGATGGAGGAAGAGCAGATCAAATGATGCTTGAGTGCAGGGAGGAATATGCCAAGCTACTGAGATGGGCAGGAGCGTTAAATGCTGGTTGTGTTGTAAATCCTCAGAAGTTTGTTTCCTTTTCTCAGTTCAAACGTGAATTTAGGAGAATGACACATTGTGTGTCCCCCGCCTCCACCTGTCCAGAGCCTTTTATTTCAAAGCAAGAAGGTTTTTGCTCTGAAGTGGAAGTTTAAAGGGAAATTATCAGGTACTTTCTAAACCAGTTTTGCGTCTTTGTTACTGCTTTATCTGTAGTAATTTGAAATGCTGGGGGTGGAATGTTTTTTGGTGCAATGCCAGTGGAAAAGTAAAGCCCGACTTTAACTCTTGTCATGGCTTTGTACCTTAGGTTCATGTTCTGTGGACGGTAAAACTTCTTTACGCTTCTCTGGCAGATATGAAGGGAACTCAAAATGTATGTGTGTTTGCCTGATGGTGGACACAGAGCTCTGTGGACGTTCGTTTTTGCAGGGCCAGGGTCAGCGAGAAGGGGGAGCGTGCTGGCAGAAGTCAATGGGGTGCAGTGCGCAGGGCTGTGGCCGTTCTCTCCCTGCAGTGCCGGTGCTTTGGGCCGTGTTTTCCTTCGGTGAGGGCTGTGGCAAGCAGAGGAGCTCACGCTGCCCTTACCGAGGTGTTTCCTGAGTCAGAGTTGCAGGCTGGAAATTCGGCATATTGGTTAGCCAGAGTTTCTTGGCAGGGGGGTGCTGGTACAGGACTGTCTCAGTCCAAAAATGGGGGTGTGCAAAACTGAGTTGCACTGTAAGCAACCAGCCTCGGTGAGGCTCCTGCCTCCGTGTTCATGGATCAGCACTGGAACATGGCTTAGTGACTGCTTTTTCTATACAAATATTTCCTGCTCTTTTTTTTTTCCTTCTTTTTTTTTTTAGTTAAATATCAACACCAGCGCATGGAAACTGCGCTGTGGGCTAATGTTACTGCCAACCAAGGGTTAAAGCGTGGCCATTCCCCTCTTCCATTTCCTTACTAACAGCTTTCAGATCTTGGCATCTATCAAAATAGATGCTGGAGCCAAAAACTAACAAAGGTGGAAATGATGGCTGCGGGGCAGGCCGCTGTTTCCTGTAATGGGATCTCAGGCCGAGCAGATACGGCTCCAGCTGCAGCCCCTGCTTGTGCCGGAGATGTTTATGAGAAGTGGCCGTGGTACCCAAGGCTGGAGCCACCCAGGGAAGTGTCTGTGCAACCTGAAAACAAAACCAAACCAGGCAAGGACAGATGTCATACACAAAAGTGTGGGTTTGGACAAAATGAGTATGAAAAGATGTTATGGGTAAGGGTTATAAGGGTTACCTGTCCCTTGGGAGCCAGCTTTAGCTGACAGAGGAGTATGGTGGGGAAAGGCAACTGGTTTAAGTACAATACCTTGGCCACCCCATGCGGTGGATAGTGAAGCAAACAGCCGCTTTGCGTTCCTGGAGCTCCGCTCAAATGCAGTCACCTCTTTCATTTTTCTTGACACAAAACCCACCAACAGTCACAATGGCCAATGGTTCAGTAGGGATTGAACAGAGACCTTGGTTGGGCTGTTGTTCTTCTGTTGATTGTTATGATCCTGTGGAAACATGGTGGCTCTAAATGCCAGTCTGGTGGTGCCCCTTGGTAGAGGGGTGGCGTGGCGGTGGGAGGAAAAGGCAGCAATAGCGGGACTTTGCTGCTCACTAGCAGCTCTAGCGTGGCCAAGCACTGGTGTAGATTGATGGCAGCTTCTTCTGGACTTGGTTGGGTGTTGGAGTGGCGTCATGGGTGCCCCCTGGCTGCTTGTTCTCTACCCTGTGCCCCTCTTCTGCTGAGAGACTCTGGAGGAACAAGAGTTTGGTAGAGCTACATCTGAGTTGCAGAAGTGCAGGGAAAGCAGTTACTTCTGATCCTTGAGGCGTGTGATGGGGGAATGCTGGACTCTGGAACCCCATTTGAGGACAATGGAAGCTACACTGGAAGCTCAGCGTGTTGGGAAACAGGCTGTGAATGAAAAGGGAATGTGATTTCATAAGGCACATTGAGGCTTGTGGAGGAAGCTTACCTAAGTCAATTAGCAATACCCATGTGCCTTGGTATGCACGAATCCTACCAGCAGCGTTGAGGCTTTTAAAGCCAAATCTGATAGACTTGTGAGCACTTCTGGAAACAGGAAGGTATGCAGGTCTCCTTTGAAAGTGCTTTGTACTGGAATATTAACTCCATTTTAAAAGGGTTGCCAACACACGTAGCTCCACCAGTAGAAATGGAGGTGAGATTACACCAGTTATGTTGGTGAAGGATGATGTATAGACATCCATTACATTTTAAATCAGGCTCATTTTGACTTATTTAAAGTTGATTAAGGAAAGGGTGTTGTTAAACCACTCTCAAATAAAGGAAGCAATACAAATTAATCAAGTAGGTAATAAGCTGGATCTAGAACACCCAGGTTGCGTCTCTGCCCATCCAGATTTTCCATATTAAGCTCCCTTTTGCATTTCAGACTTTCTCTCTATTATTTTCTCTGTACCTGTGAAGTCATTTTAGATACCTGTTATCTAGTGGGGTTTTTTTTCTGCAGACATTTACTGAAAATAGCGTTTAACCTCTTACCCCCTAAAGCTTGTGTTCAAATCCTTCTCCATGCAGAGTGGGAAACCAGTGCCTGCCAGTGATGTGATCGTCATCCTGGGAGCTTGATACTGGTTTTGTATATATTTCATTATTTTCTTTTTATTTTATTATTCATGTTTTCATTAAAGTAGTTTAGCTTCTTCTAAACTTATGTGTCTTTCTCTCTCTCCTTCGTCTCCTTGGAGACAGAGGTGGGGGAGAACATCTGTCGTTCATCTCAGTGGCTGATCTGGCCCAAACCACGACGCTTCTTCACTCTCATCACAGATCTGTACCACGGTGTGCTCTCCTTGAGACTGCTTGGGAAGTACTGGAGGTTAGAAATTCAAGCTCTTTGCATACAGATTTTTTGCGTTATGAGAAGAAATGCAGAGTGCTCCAATGTTCAGAGCACCTGAAAGGCGGGTATAGGACACTGGCATCCTTGCATCTGTGACGGGTTTGGTATGTGACCTAAGTTTACTTACTGCTCTTGCTCTAATGCTGTTAAGACCTCCCTGAGTTTGAAAAGTGCTTTGGGATCTTGAGATGATCAGGTCTTTCTAGAAAGACAAAGCATTGCTATATTCACCTTCTCTTTCAAACCTTTTATTATAACTGCCTTCTGTGAGCCCCAAATTCACACGAAAAAATATATAAAGCATTAAAAAGTCATTGCAGTCTGTCTCCTTTCCCCCACTGATTGCTGGAGTTTCTCAATTTTGTACTCAGTTTCCATTGCCTGGGAGACACATACATCATGCCAATAGGATCCATAAATATTCTTAATCCCACTTTGCTGGCAATTTTCTCTTGCTTTAATCTGAATGCAAATGGAATCCCAATTCGTATGAGAAGCCACTGTTCTGCCTGGCTGCATTGCTAGTGATGCCTCCCCTCAAAATGAAGCACCCTATGATTGTATTTTGAACATAAAACCACATTTATTTCACGTTTACATGATCTCTAGACTTTGAAATCCTTCAAGGGCGCCCCAAAATGCGCCCTCGATTTCCACCAGTTACCAGGCACTGGAGGAAATACTGCAGGCTGTTCAGAACAACAGCCACAAGGCAGAGATCAGGATGTACTTGGAGACTCATCTGGCAATGCCAAAAAAAGAAAGCACTGCGTTTTAGGAGGGTTTCTCAAGTGCTCACCAGCACCGTAGGCGTGGGGTGGTGGGCTGTCATCGTTGTGATGGTTGAAGCAAGTGGGATCAGCCAGAATTAAGCAGCAGCTCACAATTTTGAGACGGGCTGTTGCCTCACCGCATTATCCAAAGGTGTGTTCGGTGCGTGGTGGTACATGTCACCCTCATTAAGCTTTGTAACGTCACGCAGATCTGAAGCTGGTGATTTGCTTCTGGGACCACTGCCATGCCTCGGGGTGCCTGACGGGAGGATTATTTTTGTTCTTTGCAGAAGACACTGTTTCCCAAATGGATCATAAAAAGAAAAATGTGTTCGTAGGTGTTGAAAGAGCAAATGGTTTTGCATTTGACTGTACTGTGCTTTTTCTAGTTTCTCCACTCTTTGGAAGCAAACGGGGACTTTCATCCCCATTTTAAATTCTGGGTCCTTGCCGACTGGCTCAGTCCACATAACTACAGCAAGGACTGTGATTTTGGGGGGAAGGCAATTGAACCAGTGTACGGTGATTCACAAAACAGACCTTCTGAGACCTTCTGAGATACTATCTGCTCCCTTAGCCAAGTTTTGCCTTTTACATTTTCTTGGGTCTTTTCATTTTTGTTTTTGGTTCATTAGCATTCTTGCTCTCATACACCCCCAGAGTGTTTCTGGAGCTCCGTTAGGGCAGCATCTGTGCCTGGTTTGAAGTCCATTTCATCCTTTCTTATGGAGATGATGGTAACCCACAGTGCAGTTTTCCATGAGGCAGTCTGCCATACTGTGTCCTGCCCACGGTGCTCTCATTACACACTTTTTCTTTACTCCATGTTACCAGAGACCCTGCCTGGACCCATCCGTGCTTGTCCTGGAGGTTGCTTCTGGTGCATTTTTTTCCCTATGTCTCTGGCTTTTAGCATGGGTTTCTCCAACTTCTTCCTGAGAAGTCCCTGGCGTCTCCTTATATACTGATTTCAGAGGATTGTGCCCCTGGTTTTCTGCACTATAATTTTTGGATCTATTTGGAAATTTCTTATTTGTTAGCAGCTCCCTAGGCCTGCGGCTGGCCCGGTCTCCTACACCAGCATGCTTCTCTTTAGCCACCATTTGACTGTGTAGGTCTGTTGTGAAATCCTTTCCCTGACTCATCCTTTTGATCCTTTTAAACTGCCCACTCAAAAAGCACATTGTAGGCTGGGATGAGGGACTCACCCGGGCTTGAGCTGTGCTGGTGCCTTTCATCTAGGCATCTCTGAAGCTTCCGGAGAGGAGATGGTTCCCACCGTGGCCCCATGCAGAGTGGGCCAAGAGTTTGTGTGTTCCCTGGCTGCCGGGGAAAAGTCCTGAATTTGCTGAACCGAAAAGGCCACTGCCTTCACATGCTGGAGGGCAGGTTCGGCTGGGAGAGTGTCTGGGGAAAGGCTGAGTCTGCTGGTCTTATCAGATGTTATTCTCCGCTGCTGGTGCTTTGGTTATGGTAGTATCTACTTTTTTGTTCAGTGTTTTCAAAAAGCTCCTTCTTGTGAGGTCAACAAAAATAATTTTTCATGGGCATTTTTCACGCAGTGAAGGAGAAGGAGCCAGTGGGGCTGCGAGTGAGGACATCCCCATCACAAGATGGGTCCTGACTGGGTAGCATGGAGGCAGAGCTGGCACTCTGTGAACAGCCAGAAGGAAATCAATCGGTAACCACAGCCGATTCCTCTGGTGGCACAACCTCTGTCATTGGATGCGCGGGGTTATCAAATCTTACCTGCTGTTAAAACCACATTAAAATGGAAACAGCAGCTTCAGATAATTTTTTCTCTCTCTTTTCGTTCACCAGCCATCTGAGCTCTGGTTGCAGGGGCTGTCTCTTTGGAGCAACCTTCCTAGGTGGATGGATATTGTCTCTTTCCCCCATGAATTCTTCAGGGCACTGTTGATCTCCTGACTTAGGTTTTTTTATGCAATTAAGAAAAACAGTATCATTGAACTGTCTGCGCAGGAAAGTGATGATCAGTGACAGCCTGAATGTATCACATCAGCAACTTCCTACGAGGCACTTGCTACCTCTACAGAAGTTATTTGCAGATAGTTTTAGTTACTCTTTGTCTTGCCCAAAGGTGAAAGAATTGCTTAAAAAATAAAGAGGTCAGTGGGGCCTCCACAGATTGCCTCTTGTTTCCATGTGATCTTGGGAGGTCCTGTTTTCCCAGCCTGTAAAAGGAGGAAGTTCTTACTGGATAGAGGTGGGAGGCACGTTGAGATGTGCAGCACGAGTATGACAGGTATCTAACTGCAGAGAGAAAAGGAAACAGGCCCACTGCTCTGCAGCGAACCCAAAACACACGGTAGAGATTGAGCAGAGCTGCTGGTCCAGGGGCTCCTGGACAGAGCAGGACACAGTTGTGGTCATCCTTGCTCCAAAACAAAGTCAAAGGGGAATGTGCCACGCAGGTAGCCATTGCTAGGGGACAACATGCTGCTGCCTGCATGGAGGTCTGAGTGCTGCTGCTGCTGTGTACAGAGCATCACCGATGCTCAGCAAGTTGCAGTTTCTGAAGTAGGCATTGATACTTGTCTCCTCCTCTTGGGTCTGGTCTGGGAGCAGATCTCTCCCAACCTTTGTGGCAGGGGGAGGATGACAGTGGTTGCACATGGGCATACGTCAGGTGGAAAAAATAAGTGACAAAGCCACTCTTGTACAAAAGTGGTATCACTGGTGGTTGTGTCTGTGTGCATGTGTATATTTTAATTAACCTCCAAACAATTTATTTGATTTTTTTTTCCTTTCAAATGTTATTTGAGCCCATCTTCAAAGTGACCTCCTGAGGTAGTGGTTCAGATAATTCTTAGCAGAGAACAACTTTTGAGTAAGAACTAGAGCCTCATAATGAGGCCTCGAAACATTAAATCCATCACTTCATTTCCCCAGGTACCTGCGTGCCTGGAATACATTCTCCTTATGCTCCTTTGTTTGAACTCTAGAAGGGGTGACAGAGTTATTAATTAAAACAGTGGCATGCACAAGGTTTGGAAAGGGAAGAAGAAACACAAAAGACCTGTGAGCAATTGCCTCCTCTTCTCCTTCCCCTGCAATTTATTCTATTCCTGGTTTTCCATGTGATATCTCTTCCTTGAAAAACAAAATAAAACAAAACAAAACAAGCCCCACACCAAAAACCCAAACCAATCCACCTCCCCCATCCAGACTTATTTTGGGGAGATGCTTGGGAGCACCTTTTGCTTTGAACTGAATCGTTGCTTTATTTCATGGGTATGGAGGCAGCAGCAGGGACCCACACACACTCCCTGGACCAGGTGTTGGCGCTATGCAAATATACCTCAAAAAGATGTGTAGGCAGTAAATCCCTGCCCTGGTGTGGGGATGTGAAGGAGGTTCTCAGAAACACCTTTTTCTTTGGGTTCAGAGCCCTGTTTGTGTTAATGATGGCCACTGACGTTGCCTCCATCTAGGTCAGGCTCTTGATGTGAAAAGACACAGAGCTAGTCACAGGTGGAGACTAAAGGTCAAATCCAGGCATCTGGTGCTGTCATGTCTTCCAGACAACAGTTCAGGGCCCATTTTCCAGCCCTGGTGTCCTCTAGAGGTCTGCATCCCATAGAAAAACTCCTTTGTATCATCTACTTCTCTGTAACCTTCTTGCCACCTTTCCCCATCGCTGAGGAAAACTGGTGTCCTTACTGGCCTGGATGCTGCAAGAAGTACATTGTCTGTAGTGATGTCATTTTAAAAAATTAATACATTAAAAATGTTTCCTTCCTCTACAATAATGATAATCTTAATTTTTGAGCTTCCTGCAGTGGAACATTTTCTTAATTGAATTCCTAATTCATTGAACATCTCTAATAAGCATGAATGGCAATTTCATCTTACTAGTTGCATTCTTCTAAGGGATTCTCTTTGGAGACTGGTTCATGAAACAGACATTTTTCCCCTCTCAGACCAAGGTTTTAACTCCAGTCTTTGCTCACCAGTCAGCAGCAACCTGGCACACTCTACTCCTCCAGACCAGGGAGTGAAACAGGAATAAGTGCTGGGCTCCTCTCATTGCCTTCTCCGGCTTGAAGGCACTAACCCTCCTGCAGGCTCAACTCTGGTAGTTGAGCTGGGCTTCCTCTGCTGAGGAGACGCTGGAGTGGACATCCCTGAACGTAAAGGCTGCTCTTGCCCCAGAGCACCACCATGGACCAGGAACCCTGTGTGCTCTGCTCGGTTCAGCACTGAATGAAACACACGCTTTACTACATGCTGTGCAGTCTTACTGCATCTTTTCTAGACCTGTTTTTTTTCCAAGGACTTAAGGAGCTGGAGTTCCTTAGCTGGCATATGACGAACCTGGAGCATGCTGTCACATTCTAGTGCATCTTCCTTATCCTTCTNAGTAAGAAACAGCGAATGACCGAACATGTTATTGCATCTTGGTCATCTACACATCACCTTACTAGGCAGCTTTAGGAAATATTTAGTTGAATGTTAGAAGGTTTCTTTTTTCCTTTCTTTCCCCCTCCCTTTTTTTTTTTCCTTTTTCTCAATATGATAGGTCCTTTGTTGGAGATGAGCTCCTCTGTCTGTCACAGGATACAGGTACATCTCTGTAAGAGCTAAGCCGCTCTTGGGCTGCCTCTGTAGCTCCTTCAGCTGGAGAGGCAGCCCAGCTGCCTGTTCTCCTGCCTGTATGAGGCCAAAAACTACAAAGGGCATGCTTGAACCAGGCAATTTTTGCACCGTTCCCTTGCCACGTGTCTCCTGATGCTGGTATGACTCCTGATGGAAGGCATGCTTCACCATGCCCTCCATCCCAAAGCATACCTGAAGACATCTCTAGCTCCACATAAGCGCCTAAGTTGCACAGAGCTTCGCAGGGCTGGTGAAGATGCTTTTGGTGATGTTACAGTTGCCTTGTATCATTGGAAGACAAGAGGAATGTAAAGAGAAAAGAGGGGAAAGCAGCTGGGAATCCTGCTGTAACAGTTACCTAGCTTCAGCGTAACTGGTGGCACACAGACACAACTCTTTCTCCTAGGGGTTATTTGAGCAAAGAGCCTCTCCCAACAGCCAGTCTGCCTCTGCTGTACCCCAGTGCATGTCATTGGTTAGCTCCAGCCTTGAAGCAGTGCCATTAGTGGTCCTTTGAGGACCAACTGAAATCCAGCAGCGCTCCTGAAATGAGCATGTCCCAGCTGCCGCCTAGATGAAGCATGGCAGCAAGCTGAGCACGTGAACCAGTGCCCTCGGATAGCCTGTCTGTTAATGCAACACTGTCTTCTTGAAGTTAAATGCATTCTCCCAGCCAGAAGCTGGCATCAGTAAAGTAAGGAGATGGGCACCATGTTTGCTACATGAAAAAAGGCCCATCAGTTATGGGAAGCAGTCTTTCATATCTCATTGAGATGTGACATGCACAATTCTCATGTCTAGGAACATCTTCAGTATTTCTATAGCCCTTCCCTGAGGTCCCCGAGGTATTTATTCAGGACCAGCACAGAGTGAACAAGCAATAAAGCGATTTGCGTTCCTTTGGGAGGAAAACCCCAGTGCAGCATGCTCTGAGAAGCCAGCACCATCCCTTCCCCTTGCAGCCAGACTGACTGTTCCCTGTTTGCAATTCAAAGTGAAGAGATGGTCCGGAGGCTGCAGGACATCCAGGGAGAGATTTCCAGAGCAACCCAGCACATTGCTGCTGGTTGTGCAGGAGCTAAATTGAGTGTGCATATATCAAATAGCTGCAGCTTCGCCAGCTTATTGCACCCAGGAAATCCACGCTTACAATGTGCAGAACTCCGCACGCGATCTTGTGCCATGCTGGGTCATTTCCCATGGCAGGAGCTTTTTGCATGATTACTTCCTAATTGTACTTTGTGCCCATCGTTTTGTGGCTTCCCAGGCAAAACTACAGGTGAAGCCTGTTCGTTTGAAGCGTTACTCTTTAGATCTGGCAGAGAGATGACAAGTTTGGAAAAAAAAAAAAAAGAAAAGTAATGGGAGTAATGGGAAATAGTCCCCTCTTCACAGGAGGTCTGAATTCTTCCCTCTTCTTCTCTGAAGGTCACTGTCGATCACGAGCCCAGTTACAGCACAGCTCCTGCAGAACATCTCTCCCTTGCCATCCAGCTTCATTATGGTTCCTATTTTCTCTTGCCTCCCAGGGCAACATTATACTTCACTTTCATTGCTGCTCACGAGGGAAAGGAGCCCGTGTAAGCAAACCTCTTGTGCAGGGAATAGTCCTGATAAAAAGCTGTTTGCATGCAATGAGAAGATGCCTACCTTGAAATCACCCCGCAGCCTTCCTCTTATAAATGTGACAGCAGACAGGTGAAGACTGCTGGCTAGCAGAGGACATTTTTTTCCCCCTAATAAGTGATCAAGTCCAGCTGTGTAGAAGGAAAGCACCGATTATCTGCTACCTCAGGAAAACTGAGAACAAGCAAAAGTGCGAGGCCAAAGTTCGTGCAACAACACCTTAAACTCCCAGGGCTCAACACATCTGCTAACGGAAGAAGTTGTACCAGGGACTAGTTGGACCATTTCACTGCTTAGTGGTAATTTTGCTGAAAATGCACTATGCTGAAGATGCTTTTCCATTTGAGTTAACATAGGAATGTTCTCCAAAAACACCAAACATGCGCAATATTCTTAACTTAAAATGGTTGCTTACAGTGCAAGGAAGACAGTGGCTAATTAAACCTCTGATCATTGAAAATTAGCGCCTGTGGCTCAGAGAATACAGCCCAGTCCAATTAGAGCTTTGCTAAAGGCATGTATAAAAACAGGCGCTGTGGAGGGAAGAAAGGTCTAGAGACCTTTCAGCTCCCGTCTACAGAACGAGACTGTGCCCTGTTGTGGTAATTTTAATATTCTTCCTGTGACTTTGATTCGCAGTGGAGAAGAAACAGACATAACAAACACCCATAGATCTTCTGTAGCTTCAGTGTTGTATTTTCCGGCTCTCCCCTTTTCACCAGTCACCTGTATGGAGTGCAAGACACGTTTTATTCAAGGCCAGAGCGGATCAAAATCACCTAGTATGTTATATATAGGTTCAGTTAGGAACTTAAATTAGGTTGTAGTTCAGTCTTGTGGGGAGTGGCGGAGCAAGGATTTCTTCCCAGCACAGCCCAAGTGATGGAGCAATGGGTTAGGGCTCTGTATTGTCACCTCTTGTTGTCCTGTACACTGGATTAATGGCTCGGTGACACTCAGCAGTGACATCCCACAGTCTGGGGGACTCATTTAACTCCATCCCCTATCAATTTGATGTCTTTTCTTCATTTATATTAGTAACACTGATTTTTACTAAGGATAGAAGCTTGTACTGAGCGTGCATCATTTAATTAAAGGGATGATGCAAACATGTGTCTGAAATTTCCTGTGGACATTGACTTCTGGGAAGTTGTCCATATTTTGTTTGGGCTCTGGCAAATTGATAACTGTGTAGCACTTCCTTGGAACAATTTGGTTTGCTTTGAAAGCAATAGCTCATTTAAGGCCACTTAGTACGTGCTCTAAAGCCGAGCTGCATCAGGGCTTCAACTGATTTCAGCTCTCACGAAGCAAAGGGACACATCCCTGTCTCTTTACAGCAGGGGCCTCTCAATATGGTGATGTTCTTCATGGCTGTGGGTAGGATAGCCTGTCCACTGAAGACCAGCCCAGAAAGGTGACCGCTGCCCAGCGCCGTGTTTGTTCAGATGGGTCTAGCCGTATTCTCAGACATGGCGTGTGTCTCATCGTTCTCAGCAGATGAGCCTGCTATTAAAAAGCCCCAAACTATAGGGCATTTTTAATTACTTAGAGAAGTTGGACAGGTTCAGGTATGAGTGCACTGATGTTGTTTCAAACCTGACATTGTCATCAACAAAGACCCTCCATGGTGTAAGTTGCTGGAGGATGTGGCTTGAAAAAAAACCAAGGTCACTTAAAAAGAATATATTGGCCTTTAAAAGTGGAATGAGTCCACTGATTTTCTGGAGGCAAATGTATAGGGTTCACTTAGAGGCAAGCCCACATCATCAGTCTGTACAGCAGCCTTGGAGCCTTCAGAGCACTTGAAAATTGTTGCAGAATTTGCATCTCACGTGAAACTGGAGATCCAGATGTTAACCAAGAGCCCTAAATCTGTGCCATGCATGTCAGGGGCAGAGAAAACAGCAGCAGTGAGACCGCAGAGGCACACACAATTACCCCCATCAGTTAGTTACATTCCCTTTTTAATTAAACCTTTGTTTGGTGTTTCAGTGTATTCCTTGCTGCACCGAGGTCGCTGCTTTTCCCTGACATCTTCTCCTTTCTGCGTTCTTCAAGCAGTTATGCTGCCTTGATCACAGCAACACTGGAGCTCTTCAAGAAGTGCATCATCACAGGACTTGCATTTATCTTCTGTGGCTCTCCCTTCTTCCATGTCCCTGAGATGATAACAGAGGTGAGTAATTTATTTGAACATTTTCCTTATTTTATCGCTGCTGATGAACAGGCATCAGCAAAGGAGTAGCTTAGCACTCAAAACTTGAGTCAGCTTTGAGATCTGGTGGGAAATCATTTTAGGGTCAGTGCATGGGAAAGGTCGGACTCCTCCAGAAATGAGGTTTATTTCCATGTTTCCCAACCAACTGGCCTAACGGTGGCTGGGAGGTAGGCCATCCCCAGCTTCGCTGTGGCATTAGTGGACTGAGTTGTATTTAAGAAAATCCCAAGAACTCAAAATTGACTTTGAGTGGAGGAAAATGATGGGCAGGATGGCTGCCCGTTAAATGGTGGTGCGACTTGGCTGCCGGCCAGGTCAGCGAGTGGCCCTGCAAAACACCCTGTAAGACTTACATTTTCTGAAGAACATGGGAAAACATCTTACCCAGCTTATATCACCTAGAAATTAGAGGAATGGGGTTCCTGGGTACTCATCTTGAGAGAGGAGCGTCAGAGAGAGATTCCACCCTGCTGTGTTAGCATGGGGAGCTGAGGGAGAGCACTTTCCAAGCCCAAGGTAATACCCCTGGTAATGCAAGCTGTATTACTCACTAAAAGAGATTTAAGCTTGGAAATGTCGTGAAGGGCTAAAAATGTGTAGAGAGATGGTTACTGCAGCTCAACCATATCCCTGGATGGTCTGTAGGAGAAGCTAAGCGACCTGTTGTGGCTGTCAGAGGGAATAAGTCTCTTATCTCAAAGGTTTGATCCATGTAGGTCCAAGCCCTGCTCTCAGCCAGGTCATTTTCACTACAAAATGTAAATGTATTATCAACATGAGGACATCCCGTAGATTTACTGAGTGTGTAAGAAGCCCTAGCTTATCAGCCCAAGCCTCTCCCAGTAATAAAAAAAAGCCCGAAAGGAGTCGTCTTAGTCTTGCAGGCTGGGCTCCTGTGTTTAAAAAAAAAAAAAAAGAAAATATGCATTAAACTTATGTGTACAACTGAGAGATTTAGGAGGGTGATCCAACCCCCTGCAGCCAGAGAAAGAGACTGTCATGACTCTTAACTCTGGTACTCTGGCTCAGACCCTAAATAGTTGAGGCCAAGTTATTAATAGAGAAGGTGACTGACAGATTCCAGACGCTCAAGTCAGGCTGCTTCCTGACATTTTCTGTCGGGAAAAATAAGTAGCCTTTCTTTACATCTAACAAAAATCTCTTCCCTGGCTCTCCTTGACGGTTCCCCCTCCTGCCTCCACCTCCAGAGATGTCTGAACAGTATAATTTCCTTTTATTTTTAGCCATCTTTCATAATTGAAAGTATCTCTGTGTCAAAGAGAAAACGTTCCCATGAATTCCTCAACAGGCACTTACTGAAAGCAATTGATGAAAATGAAATATTTAATGGGGTTTTATACCTGTGGACTTGGTGACACTGATGCATCTCTAAAGCAAAATTTTAATGACATCAGGATGGATGGGCATGGGACCATCATGTCCTCAGCTTCATTGGTCCTTCTCTGTTGGGGTCAGTATTAGATCCGGCCTGAGGAATGCAGGAGTGGCAGGTGAGCTTTGGGAAGCGGTGGCTGCTCCTGACCCCAGACTTTCCTGCTGTTCCTGCTGAAGACCAATACTGCTGCTTGGATCAAAGCTGATGTTTCTCACTTGTCAGTAGTACTTAGGGTGGCTGCAGCACTCTCTAGAGATCCAGGCACATCCACAGGTGGCTATTCATCTCATCTAAGGTAAGAACCACTTGGAATCAGATCCAGGGTCCAGCTAGCCCCATTCCTTCTCTCGCAAAGTGGCCAGAGCAGAGGCCTCTGGAAGAAGATGACATAGGAACTCCTTCAGGTCATTTCTGTGTATGTGCTGCCCACCTGCATGAGTTTGCACTCAAGATCTTCCTGAGGCATTGTTTTTGTCTTTGCATTTAATAGTCTTTGAAGGATTTTTCTTCCCTGGATTAGCTCAGCGCTTCCCAGGCCAGTTCTGTGCTCCTGTTTCAATGCTCAGGGAAGACAGATACTGGTCTTGCACACCCTCAGCAGCTCAGCTGGATTTTGCCTCGGCCTAAAGAGCTGCAGCAAGACCATTTCAAAGAAAGCAGAGGAGCAGAAACAGCCCCTTGACAGCACACAGTGGGACAGCTGATTCAGTTTAACGCGGCTACTAAAACCGATGCTGAGGATCCAAGGTTTTAATTGCATCCACTTCGCAAATCAAGCTCCCTGTAATCAAGCTCTCTTGTGACTCACCCCTAGCCCAGAGCTGACTGCTGTGGAGGTAGAGAGGATGGACTTCAGTTCTCCTCTGCCCTTCCTCCCTCCCTCACCAGCTAATGACCTCTCCTTCCTATGTGCCCCCTTCTAGGCTGCCTCTTCTCACCCCCCCAGTGTCACTGCTCTGTCCCCCCTGTCCTCCGCCACCTCCCAGCACGAGCAGTGGCTCGTGTATCTCAGAGCATCTCAGTGGGGAAGGGTGTGGGGAACCCTGTTGTGTCCTCAAAATTAAGGACACAGGACCCCACCTTCTCACTGTTGCCCCCAGACGTGGGTGTCAGCCTAAGGAGGGTCTCACTTGCTGCCTGTATCAATCCCCCATGCTTTTCTGTTGCAAAAGCTGTGGAAGAGAGTTTTCAGCATACCGCGTCTGTTTGGGAATCATAACACGGCTGGAATTTATGAATCATAACTAATCATGTTGCCAGGTACAGGGAGGATTATACGATGTGTGATCTAATAACTCCCGACCGTTAATCACCTGTGGTAGGTTCTGAGCACGTTGCACAACAGGTAACATAACTGACCTTTTAAGGTGAAACCACAAAAGGTGTTTCTTTTGTAGGTGTTTCCTTGCTCTGCTTGGCTAGAGCATCCTTTGCGAGTAGCAGGACCTCCTGACCTGGCAGAAGTAGGCAGGAGTGTCGTCTCATGAGTGTTGTCACATCTCAGATGAGTTTCCCACTGGGATTTACGCAGTGATTTCAACAGCAAGCAAGGGAACTGACTCTGAATTTTCCATGAGGCTGTTATTGCACAGGTGTCCACAGATGCCCAGAAGCCCAGGTGGTCTCCAAAGGAGGCTGGAAAGGTTCTGCCATCTCAGAGAAGACGTCGCTGGGGCGGACCCATGACTGTAATCTAGCCCTACAGTGTACATGAATGTGAGTTCCATAGGGTCAGAGCTAGCAGCCTCATGCCATTTGTGCATCGTTCATTCACGCCTGTCCACCAACCCCAAAGAAACACTTTTCGCCTATGAAGAGCTGCCTCCATAATGAAGATATGAATAATGAAGATAATGAAGATGTCCCTTGCCTGGCATGAGGGTCCTTTCCTGCTGCCGTCCCGGCACTGAGAGCGGCGGAAGCACAACACACAACTTCTCACAGCATAACATCCTCAACAACTTCTTGGGCTAAGCTTAGCTTAACCAATACAAATGCATCTGCCCTGTGAACATAATTGCATTTAATTGCTGAGATAAATTTAAAGTAATTGCCCAGGCGACATTCACCCTTCCCGGGGCGTTTGTGAACAAGCAGAGGTTTTCTGGGTAACCCCACGCTCTGTGCCCAGGTGCTGACAGCGACTTTGCCAGAAAACCAAAGCACAATTCTTGCTCTTGAACATCTTCCCTGCGGCCCTTGGAGTGGTTTCAAGTGAAAAACAAAACGGCAACATTTTAAACATCGCCTCCCACGCAGCGTCTCTCTTCAGCTGCCGTTGCCGTGGGTTCAGAAGTCTCTGGTGGATCGGTCTGCCCCCGAAAAAACGTGAGTTTGCCAAAATAGAAGCATTTCTGCAGAAGGCAATGATCTGGCTGAATGTTTTGCCAGCATTTGGCAAAATGGTCTTTGTGGGCTTTGTGATTTGTTTCAGCATTTTGTGTTTTTGTTTAATTTTGGATTTTATTTTCTTGTATGAGATACTACCAAAACAAAATATTTTAATGTTTGCAAATAATTTTTTGGGGAGGGGTGTGGGGAAAACATTGATTTTCAAATACATTTTGAAATGCCTAGGATTCCCTACCGAGCAGTAGTCTCATTTTGCTGTCAGCTCACAGCATCAGCTCTGGTTACACAGAAGTTAATGCCATTGTGAAAGGGCCTGAACATCCTTCCCACTAATATGCTTTGCTTTCAGGATGGTGAATTATTTAAAATGCTTTCTATGGCTTTAGTCTGTCCCAAGTCACAATCTCATATTTCATTAATGTTGGTCTCATAATCGATTATTTCCTTTCTGGAAGCAGCTGGGATCTTCTGTCAAGGACCAAGGTGCAGTTGGTACCTTCCTGGGTGGCAATGGAGAGCAGGGCAGATGGGGTCTGGCCTGATGGACTAATTCAGCCAAAGCTAGGGATGGCTGTGACCCGCGCAACCCGGGGCGAGTTGGAGGAGAGTGAAGCCAACAGCTGAGCAGAGAAATTACACAAGCAAGGTGAAGTAAACACTCCAGGGTTGGCGGATCTTGGAGAGAGAGCATGGAACGAAACAAGAAAAGATCTTTCAAGGCAATAGGAAGCATTTGTGTTTGATATGCCTCTGTAAGTGCTGTTTTCTGGCACATGCGAAAACTGCTCAGTAGTCATAGTGGGAAAAGAGAGTGAAGAATAATGTGTCCAGCGGAAATTCCTGCAGCTCTTGGCTCAGCAGAGCATAACTGCTGAGGACTGGAGCCTGCTCAGGACACTGGACCTAACACCTTTGCACTTGCAAGAAGTGGGATCTTGGGTGACCACAAGCAGTAAGCTTGGGATGTCATTAAAATAGCAACACCTGCAGTGGCGGAGAGCCCCGAACTCCCTGCCGAGGAGATTCAGTGTGCTGCTAACTTGGAGGGAAGACGCCACCTACTAAATCACCCAAACCACTTCCTCCAGCACCTGGTTTTTCCTTACGTCTCCTATCCAAATAGTGGCTAGGCCCATGTAAAAAATGCTGTCTCTGCTGAAATAGCTGGGCTGGGCATTGCTGGATCTGCACCGCACATCACCAGCAGGATGGCTGCAGAAGGGGTAACATGCAGAAGGAGTGACGCCTGTGCCTGCACCGTGGGCAGAGCCAGGACACAGCCCTGTTCCACACTGGAACTTGTCAGGGTACAGCTCTTCATCATAGCCCTCAGTGGAGACAGGCGACATGCAGGCACTTGTGGCTGCTCGCAGGCTCGTGGAGATGTGAGGGCATTGCCAGCTGTGACGTGCATCAGGAGCAGTCAGTTAGGAGAGCTGCCCAAGCATCTTCAGGGCCAAAGCAGTACCAGCTCTCAGATGCATCAATCCAGATGGGGATGGACAGCCAACATGAACCCATGTCCTGCACCAGAAGCCCCTTCTCCAAAGCAGCTACTCCAGGAAGGCCGTGGGTTTAGTCAGAACCTTCTCTCCTGACCTGGGACCTAGCCCGGTAAGTTGGTGGTCCCTTGATCGCCATGGAGTTGCATGCTGGCAAGTCATGTGCCTTAAAGGCAAAAACACCACAGTGATTCCCTCTGGTCATTATTTTCTCAATATATTGACTCTACCAGGCAGTTAGTCAGCAACAGCAGGCACTGTTGGTGGAGCCAGAAACCCTCTGCTATGGAACCCTCTTGCTTTCCTTCCTGGAGAAGGAACCCGAGTGTCACACTTGCTCCCTAGCCTGGAGAAGACCTGGCAGAGCAGATCTGCAAGCCATTGGCATTTTGCACTCCCACGTGCTTCCCCAGCACCTGGTCAAGCCGATTCGATGACCATTGTTCCTGGATGTGGACTGGAAGACAGGCAAAGGTATCTCCCAGGCTGGCTGGAGCCTTCAGCGGGAGGAGGGCTGTGGCCCTCCCAGCTGCCTGCTTGCTCCTCAGCTCTCTCTTTCTCAAGGGCTTCAGGAAGCTGCAGAGATTCTGAGGTGGTTTCTTCTCCTTTCTTGAAAGTGTGGCTAAAAATAAAGAGAGTAGTGAAACCAAGCCCAGCCCATGAAGCAGAGTGTGTAGGTGTGATGCTAACCAACACCTGGGGCTGTGAAGCATCCCAGGGGAGCTGGCATCCATCTGGTAGACATGTTTTCTCTTTCTCCTCATTCTTTCTTTGGCACCTTTTCAAAGAGCACATGAGATGATTAATCTGAAGTCGTTTTGTTTGAAAATGCCCCACGCACATTGTTCCGGTTATAAGGAGAAGAGGACAAGGAGAGGACAATGGTTTTCATTTGCAAAACCTACCAGGACCCCTCAGCTGCTACTGTGCTCTCTACTTTTATTTCCTGGCTGAAGGTTTCTAGAGGTGGCTGGTAGAAAACTGCGAAGGCATATAGTTCTTCACAGTGACAGACCAGGATGTCTCTGATGTTTTGCCCTTGGTAGATGTAAATGGACCACCAGACAACATGCAGTGCAAAGGGGTGAGTTCTTGGACAGACCTGGGTGGCAAAGGGGGAAGGTTTAATGGAAAGGAGCTCCTCCAAGTGTCGTGATACCACAGCTCAAGACGTGAAAGGAAGGGTGCCATGGCAGTTGACTCATTAATTATAGGTTCTCTGTGGCTGGGCAACATGGACGTGCCAGCCCCACAGTGCACTCCTCACTCACGCCCTCCCAGCCTGTGTGTGCTTAGGTCTTGTGGGTGTGATGGGGATATGCAGATCTTCCCTGAAGATGGGGGATTTGTAGGGCCTTTGCGTAGTGAGAAAAGTCATAAAACACGTGCATGCTGCTCCCACTGTCTCCCCAGAAGACCCATGCCTCCACCCTGCCATAACAAAGGGGATTGGGGCAGTGTTAGTCCTTATACAGCCTGAGCACTGTGGCTACCGGGGATGAAGGGCTGTGGTGGACAAACATAGACTTAGTGTCATCCGTAATGCAGCAGAGATTGGCATTTGAGTACAAAGGGAATTTGCCACTGTTGGGTTCAGTAAATTGCTTGGTGATACTGTGACCTTGGAGCAGCTCATATCCTCCCTTTGCATGGCCAGGAGGAGCTGTGTGCAGCCTTGGGGATGGGATCGTTACCCTGTGATGTGAAAAAGCCTGAGGTTTGATGGATAAAGGTAGCACAGGTGGGCTAGTGCACATACAAGGTGAGTTTTATGAGCTGCATTGGTCTGCAGTAGCCTACACAGGGACACCTAACCCATTCTGTGATTCTATGAATCAAACGGGCTGTACTTCCAGTGGCAGCTTTTCAGAGATGGGCTTCCAGGGACAGGCCAGACGGTGCCTGTGGACACCAGCAAAAGAAAAAGCCGTGAACATTGCCTAGACCCTGCATTAACCTCCCCTCCCACCATCCAAAACCCCTGCCGACGTAAACACATGGCTGGAAGCAGTTTATTCCCCATCAGTCCTTTCCTGCTTATCTGGAGCCAACGGCGAGAGCAGGAGCCGCTCTTGCAGAGGGACCTTGCAAATCCTCGGACGAACGCCCGGACCAAGCGCTGTTTCCCAGGGGGATCGGGATAGATTGGATAATTAATCACAGCTTGTCTGGGGGAGGATGAGGAAGTCTGAATAAAGGTGTTAACAGCTCTTAAAGGCTTTCCCGGTTCGCAGAGGGTGCTGCCTCAAACAGATTATCTGGAAATATTATTAGCTGGAGTGGGAAAGGGTTTTTTTTTCCTCCTCTAGGCTCTTTGCAGTCACCCTAAATCTGCTTGAGCCACAGAGACAGGTTTTATTGTGTGTGGGGGAGAGGTGTTGGCTGTCAGTGGGTCAGCAATTAATTGGTTTACTCCTTTCTCACGGTTATTTTCTAACCAACAATTGCTAAAACCCCAGTGCCCACTTTGTCCCAGCTCAGGAAACGAGAACCACAGGGATTTGTGTTGGGGGGGGGACCCCGGGCCACGAGGTTGGCTTTGCAGGGGCTGCCAGGAGGTCCTTTGTCCCCTGCCAAGCCTCTTTCACCGTTGTCTCATCTTAGGAGGAGGATGTGATTAGTGTTTTCCGCCATGGGATGTCAGCTGAGGGATGAGAACCGTGTGCCAAGAGGAGGAAAGAACTGCCACGGATGGATGGTAAGTGAAAGCAGAGACGTGTCCCCTTTGCTCCAAAGGAAACTTGCCTTCCAACGTCTCCGTGGCCCATTAGTTCAGACAAATGCTCTTGTTCAGCCTGGTGCTACCTTCTCTCCTGGCAGAAGTGGCCTCCAGCCACGTGTTTCTGGGTGAGGGTGGGCTCTTCTCTATCTTCCGCTACCATTTGGGAAGCCATTTCTCATGCAACCGGCTTTATTGGAGCAACGTTGCTGTTTCCCCGTGGCTTTATCACAATCCTAGCGCCTTTGCAAGTCAGAAACAGGGAGTGCTGTCAAAGCAGAAACCTCGTGCCCTGCCAGCTCCAGCTCAGCCCGGTTTCTGCCCACCAGGTCTGCTGCTGTAAATGAGTCCAAGTCAGTGGTGGGGCTTTGCTGGCACAGCTGTGCCAGGCAGCAGGGTCTTGCTGGGAGCATCACAGATGGCTCTCTTACGGTAATTGCCCTGACAGCGCATCTCGAGCTGGGAAATAATCTTTCAGACTAGAGCAGGAATAGAAAAAGAATGTGGTTGTGGCTTGAAGGATTTTGATATTTGTAGCTTGGCATCATTTTGGCTTGGAGTGAAAAGCAAAAATTTCCAGTCCTAGAAAGGTGATGGAGCGGGGACTGCTGGTGCAGGGTGGTGCCCTCTCTGCTGCGCCTGCCTGGCTTCCCCAAACCCTGCTGGGCAAGCGGGAAACCCCCTCCATGGAGACATTCATTTGAAATCGCATTGTCCGCGGGGAACACTCCCTGTTGCCATGCTGCTGCCTCTCTCCCAGCTCTTCCTAGATCTTTAATAGGAATTAGGAGCTCTGAATAGAGTCCCATGGGCTGCTTTCTCCGTGGTTGCATTGATTTCCAACAACTAATTTAGCCCCAAAGAAAGCATAATGAAAGCAGCAGATTTCCTGGTCTCTCTTTTCCTTCACAGAAGACCATCGCTTTCAGACGTGAAGCACAGCAAGCCCAAACCAGATCCCCATTCTCCTTGGGGTTCGGCCTGCAGGGATGACAAGAGAAACAAAGCGAGTCCCCAGCCCTCTCTGGAGCTAAACTGCAAAGCCACAGGCTTCACCAAAGCCCTTCTCCCAGCAGAGTCTCTGTCTCTCTCTCTCTCAACTCAGGGCTGGAAATATTGACAGGTATGGAAAATCCATTACAAATAACTAAATTAACCCTCCCTGCAGCACTGCCGGGCTCCGTAAGCGCTTCCCCAGCTGCTGGGAGACCGCAGGAGCACTCCCCAGAGCGAGCGGCCGCAGGTGGTGCTGGCGTGCATCTGGAAACAGCCCAACGGCGGTGGGGGAGGATGGGCTTTCTGGTTGTCTGGACCCTTCCCCTCTGCAACGGGACTTCTCGCCGAGCCCTGTAGTCTCTCTGGGGTTTCCAGACAGCCCAATGTCTGCCCCGGGGCAACCCCACTGGAGGCTGGGGGTCTGGGCTTAGCAGTGGTGGCAGAACAGGCATATACCCAGTTTCCTTGAAGCAGAAATGTAATTTTTCATTTAAATAGCTTTTTCCTCCCAAAGGGTCCTTAGGCATTTGCTAAGCTGTTAAGAGGCAGGGGGGGTCTGGGTGGCCAACCTGCAAGGCGGTGGTGGGATAGAGGGGAAGGGAAGCGATCAGGTGGATCCTGCATGGGTCCACACTGGCAACCAGCACGTTAACCATGGGAAGGGAGAGATGCTGGCCAAGGGCTCCAGTGAAACCCTGTCATCAGGCTCAACCCACCAGGGGCTCTTTACTCTCTGTTTGCTGGCACCTGAAGCAGCACATGTGGTTGAGTAGCTCCTATGTGCTCATACGGAACAGAAGGGCTGTGTCCACAACCAGCGCTGCACAATTTTTCTCCAAGGGTTCCTGGAGGGCATGGAGCAGGCAGGAACCAGGAGGGGGACAGGCTGTTTTGATGTCGGACTCTTGTTACTGCGTTAAGTAAACCAGAAAGCAAAGGGTCAGTGTTTCTGGTGTGCAGGCAAGCTTTGAACTAAGCCAAGCTCTAGCATGTTCCAGTGTCCCTTTCCTTCTTGAAGGATGTTCATGGTAACACGTTTCCGGGGAAGGAAATCATCCATGTGGTCAACAGGGAGGAGCTCTGAACTTGATAGTGCTGGATAGAGGCAGAGAGATGCTCCAGGAGGAGCAACTAGAGAAGGCACTTGTTGCAGACATCTCCTGCCTTATTCTTCCAGCACTCCCCACTTCCCTGCAGACTTTAGTTCTGCAAAGCAAGTTGGATTGTAGCCACTGGGACCAAATAGATGTACCTGGTTAGTCTTGTGTTGCCCATTACAGGGATAGACATGCATAGTGTACATGATGGAGAAGACACCAACCACTCATTCTTGTCTTGAAGCGCCTCCTGTTAGAGGTGAAGGACCAGGGTTCACACCGCAGCTTATGTTTCACCAATAACTTCTGCTGTTGGAATTGTGTTGTCTCTCTTAATCATGTAAGGCTTATTTTCCCGCACCAGAAAATGCATTCAGCACTGCCGGCAAAGCTGGGGGCTGGGAAGTTTTAATTACTGTTTGTACAGTACTTTGGGGCTCTGGAGTGAATGGTGCTGGAGGCCTGGGAAGGGTTACATTATATATTGGCAAATACTTGTATTTTATTATATATGTGAGCTCTGTGGTCCTGTCAGCAGCTCCTTCCTGATGCCTGGATGCAGTGAGGCTTCGTAATGCAAGCAGCGCAAATACCCCCCTCCTATAGCCACTCACCGCTGCTGAGCATCACTGCGCACTAAGAGGGGAACCTACTAAAGTCCAGTGTCCACCTCCAGCCAAACTAAACTCAACCAGCGTGTGCCCGTAAGACCCACCTGCTGCACAGGAGAGAAGAGCCTTAAAGCTCTCCTCTCACAAGGCTTTTCCCATTAGAGCATCTCTTCCTTAGGCAATGCGGCCACATCCTACATTAACCTTCCTGTCCCCCTGCTCAGAACAACACCTCCTTAGTTATAATCCATCAAATTCCTCTCTCCTCTACCTGGAAAGAATGGGATTTGGGGACAAGGAACAAATGTGAAGGCATAAGTCTCTTTTCATGGGAAAGAAAATCTATCCAGCACCCTGCTGGGAACCCTGCTTTGCCTAAACCCCAGCATAATGCAATAAGAAGTTAAGGCTCTTAGTGGGCGAACAGTGCAAGAGTCCTATTAAGCACATCTCAGGTCTTTGCGGTCAAGTGCTCTGCGTTGCACCCAGCGCACCGCGTTTTGCACAACGGGGCGATTGTGGCCCCGCTGCTTTGGCATCGGCATCCCACACTTGCCCGGGCTGGGCTGCCGAGGCCATGGGCTGTTCAACAGCCTCTTGCAGGTCGAAGCCAGCGCTTCAGGAAGTGAGCTTGTAGAGGGCAGGAGTTTGTCAGTACTGCAAAACCAATGGGATTCTTCCAGGATAAGTCCTGGAAAAAGGACGTATTGATCAGCACGTGGGCCTATGTGGTTACAGCTGTGGGTGTGTGAAATAATATTGCATCTAGGTTTACGATACCATACACATGAAAATCAGTGAGGAAATATGATGACTTCAACCTAAAATATTACTTTTTTTTTTTCATCACATTTGTGTTTCAGTGGCACACTTGGTTTTCTGACAGATACTGCAGAAATGCTCAGCTGATTGCTGCAAAGGGCAAAACTGGGGTTACTTAAAATTTGCCAAAGCATCTAAAATACAAAAGCCTCCCCAAAAGATGTGCTTTCTTCCTTCAGCCATCTCTTACACCAGTGGTTACTCCTCAACGGTGGGTTCCTGGGGTGGTGGGCAGCCCCTCGCTGCCTGTGCTGTGCGTAGCAGGCAGGGGAGGACAGCCCAGGTGGGAGCCCTGCGCACGGGGTGAGGGCAGAGCCCATGTGACAGCACCGCAGTCACCACCCAACGGGTGACATTGCCAATGCTGTTTCAGATGTGTCCCTTTCAGTCTGAGGTGGAAGGTAGGAAGAAGTTAGCTGAGCCTCTGTGACCTTGATGCCACTGCTCAAGAGGGTTTGCTTTACTGCCAGGTACATTGATGGCTTCTGCCATGTGGCTGCTGGGTCAAGATCTGTGGCGTTCTCAGCACGATTGGTTCCAGGTCCCATGGATTGCCATGGCCACCTTGCCAAAATCAGGTGAGGAACGTATCCACCATCCCTTTCAGCAGCCCCAGTGTGTCAGGGTGTGATGGAACCAGCCCAGGCCCACGCTGGGGAAGCACGGAAAGGCACGGGGGTGCTAACAGCCCCACTCACACCCCTCCAGCGCTTCCCCTCTGCTGAGCGGGTGTCAGAGGAACACATCGCGCGATGGGTTTATTCAGCATGGGGTAGCGCCTGTTCTCTCTCTTTCAGGGTATTCTTCTCCGCAGCCCATTTGACATCCAGCAGAGGCAAAGAAACAAATGCACGGATCCAGGTAGTGCCTGCTGCTGGGCTTATATCACAAGCACTCAGGAGCAGTAAAAAGAGCACCGACACCAGAAATTTCACCTTTCATTTAAACCGTCCTTTTTAGGGATGGGGCCAGAGCTGACCCTGCAAGGGAGAATCCAGCTCCAACCGCTCTGAGGAAGCAAACATACCGTTTAAATACGTTTAATGCTGAAGGAAGCAGGGAGGGACTCAGCGTGAAGCCACAAAACCAATTCTGAGGAAGAAAGGCAACTTGCCTCCTGTCCCCCGTCCCTGCAAACTGAAGGGGAGAGGCTGTCCATCACTGCCTGTCGTTTCGGGGCAGCATCCCAGCCAAGGGCAGCATCCCTGGGTCCTCCACGGTCTCTTTGAGTGCAGTTCTGTTTAGGTTGGCCACCGCTGATCCCAGCCCGTCTTCGGCACACGGCCATTTTTAACCCCTTGGAGGGGGGGGGTCGGCGTGGCCAGCTGGAGGGGGAGAGCGCCAGCCCGCTGCATGCTCCACGGCTGCCGAGGACACTGCCGCGATTCATTCATGTCCCTGCTCGGGGCACAGATTGTAAACACGGTGGGGAAGCCAGGCCGTGTCCCAGCCCAGCTTGGCTGCCTGCCTCGAGGTCCCCATCGCCCAGAATTTGCAGCTCGCCTCTTTTTCCATTACCTCCAAGCAGTAATGGTGAATGTTTCCGTAACGCTTCCTAAAAATAAAAACATCAGCAGAAATAGCCATTTAATAACACAAGTCTGTGCATCTCTGGGCCCTGAGCAATCCGCAGGCTGGGAGGAAAATTGCTGAAATAGCTCATGAGTTTGAAGATGCTCTGAGAAGCTCCTTTGCTGCACATGGACCAGCTCTTACCAGCATCACCTGGGGCAGGAGGGCTGTTTGAAGACTCTTTTCCCTCCCTCCCTAGGCAAATAGCCAGCCCCTCTCCAAAAACAGCCCATCTGTCCGATACTCTGTTTGACAGAAAAACCTGTATCTGAAAAAAAGAAACACAACTTGTGTGACCGTGCCGAGGTGCCTGTAGTGTGGCAGCATACGGACTGGTTACTGTTCCTTCACTTAAGTAGGGTGTTAATATTCTGTTATGGCTTTCACAGGGAAAGAAGTCAAAGGATATAGGCACCTTATGTTGGGCAAGACTTTGCTATGCAGGAATGCATAAATCTGGTCCAGTTCATAATGGCCTTAAACCTCAGGGAGCTGCTGTTGATGGAAAACTCAGCAGCTGTCTCGACAGCAGCGCTATGCAGCAGCACAGGAGAGAAATCAGAAAGCAAGTACTTCGTGCAGTCTTTTGGGGAATGAGCGGTTGAGCCAGGGTGTAAAGATAAAACTAACTCTTACTTGCAGTTCAGGCAATGTTAAACCTCTGCAATTCGGGTTTTGGGGGAATGACCCTACTTGGCATCCTTTCTTGCCTTCCTCTGCCTCCATCAAAATCCCTGGCTGGATCCTGTATAAGAACCAGTGACAGGGACAGGAGCTTCTCCCCACCAGCTGAGGATGGACGGTGGATGCTCTGGCGGTTAAAGCACTGGTATAGGCTGTATTAAGGCATCTTCTGTGCCCCATCTGTAAGTTGTCAGGTCTGACGGGTGTGCTGCATGGTTAAAGAGCCCAGTGTTCAGTATGGGAACAGGGCATCCAAGGACGTCGGGGAGGACAGTGAAAGCCTTGTCATACAGGCTAAAGTTTTACAGCAAGTGTCTATTAATAAGCCATGCCTACGCTTCCTCCAGGTATTTACAGTGCGCTTTCTCCCTGTTAGCTTTGAAAACCACAGCCCCGTTTTGACATAGTAAGTCCTTTTCTTTTAGTGATACGTTTGGTACCACAAGTGCGTTTGGCTGGGGAAGCGTGTCGGCAAAAACCTACCTCGTTTTGAAAAGCCAACAGGATTTCCCTCTAAAAACGATCTCTGTCTCCAGATGGACAGTTTCAACCTGTCCTCTGGGAGCCTCTCTGCTCTGGCGATGGTGGCTGGCTGCCTTTAATGCTGGCTGTGGACGGGTGCCACCGAACCCCTGCAAAATGTAGCAGTGACAGCATCAGCCCAGCCAGTGAGGTCACGTCCCCGCTGTGCAGGCTGTCCCAGGGGAACGGGGGCAGGTGGGGATTCCCAGGTGCTCAGAAAGGGACCTTTGGAGGCTGCCAGCATGCAGGGGACCCCCTGAAAACCCTGAAAGGTGGCTGGTTTCTTACCTTTGCCCAGGGCAGAGCCCTTTGTGCCATGCTGAGGCTTTGGCATATGAGCCAAAACTGGCATATGGAGCCAGACGACAACTGGGAACAGCCCGGCTTGTGAGTCAGGTTGGGCTGGAAAAGAAAGGAAGAAAAGCATTTTCAGCCCAGGGAAACAATGGGAAAATGAAATGGAAACTGGGACCTCTGAGTTCCTCCACCCTTCCCCAAGGAGAGCGGTAGAGGGCAGTTCCCAAAATCCAACATCTGTTGTAACTCAGTTGTACCCTCTGAGAAATGTCTTTTTGCCGTTAGACGTGCAGCTCCTGCTGGAGTGACTTCCTTCTCTTCAGCTGGAGACGGAGACAAAGGAAAGCATCTTTGGTAATGAGCTATTTATGGAGAAATTAATCTTGATATTTGCATCACTAGTACAAGGCAAGGCAGCGCTGCAACTTTCCTACCATGGTTAAGGACAGCCCTTGGAGGAGGTTGGGAGCCTCGAGGTCCTGTGAGTGGTAAGAGTGTGTTTCAGCATCGCTTGTTTGCAAGAGAAGAACCCAATTTGCATTGCTGGAAAAACAGCCATGCAGAAAACCACAAGAACCCGTCGTTCTGGTCAGGCCCTTGGATTTTGTCAGGATTTTTTGAATACTCCTTCACAATTAAAATTCCCAGTGGGTTGCCTTGCTGTTTGCAAGGCCGACTGGGAAGGTGCAGGTAAACTGGCAAGCGGGATTGCCCCGAAGCACCGAACTATATTCAATTAACCCACCTCGACTGCAGGAACATGGTTAGCTGGCAGCATATCACCCCTCCTGGTATATTAAGATACCGCACGGTGGCTTAGTCACACTGGAGAAGTAAATGGCTCACAACTTGCTTAGACAAGTTCCTCCCAGCTTTAATTAGCCACGAGATGGTGGAGTGCCTAAAGCTCTCTCCCTGCCTGTGTTTACGCTCAGTGCATCATTCCAGTTTGGACTCAGGTCTCCAAATATTTGCAATTAGCAAATATTATGAAGTTTTGCTATTCCAGCTCTCCGCAATTAGCTGGAAAACACAGATCTGTACCCCGAGTCTTTTCAAAAACAAAAGGACGGATGCTCATGTCCCAGGACTTCAGCAGGAGAGCCAGAGCGGCTCATCCGGCTTCCCTGCTGTGCACTGGCAAAAAGAAGTGACAGGGGGACAAGTTTCTGGCACCCCAAGGATGGAGCGGGGACCACGTAGCAGGAGCTGCAAATATAAACGAAGGAGTCCTTAATGCTTAAGGCTTTGATCCTTCCTTTGTTGTGTGTTTTTGATACCACATCTTGTAAAATCAGTTGCAGACCATGTGTGCCCACGTATGGTGCTTGTTTTTGCCGGTGTGTCTGTGACAGAGCTGGCGTGGTGGGAGGCTGGTGTTGTTTTGACTGTCTGAATTGTCACCCCTGGGTGTCCCTGCACAAGCTGGGGTGCAGGAGTCGATCAGTCCTCAGAAGGGGGGGCCTAAAGCCAGTGCAGGCTGGAGGGCGCAGGGCTGGGGCTGATTCGGTTTTGCTGTGACTTTGAGACAAGATGCTCCTGCCCTGGATGGCAGGGGCACATCTGTTTGGAAATGGAGGATCTCTGCTCAGCTTGTTATGTTTGAGGAAACTCTCCCCTTTCTGCATCTCCTGCCTTCCCATTGTATTTCTCTTACTGACATAATGACAGCCAGGTAACTGAGGAGTTTTCAAATGAGCCTCCGTAATTCTGATGGTGGCATGAATGTTCCCAGTCCAGCCAGCTCACGCTTGCCAGCGCTAGACTTAGCGCTTCTTATCTGACAGCAAATGAGCTGAAAATCTCAAAAGCAATCTGCATTTTAACCTTGGTCATGCTAAACAGCTTTCAGGATGCAGCAGTGCATTTTGCTGGTTGCAGAGCCCTATTGGCAGTCGTTAAATAATTATGTTTAATTTGCACTAACAAAGCACACAAAATCCATGTCCTGTGCTGAAGAGAAGCGTTGCTTTTATATAAAGATGTACAAGGTTAATTTAAAGATCTGAGGTCTGCTGACCCTCCAGCTTGTTGCACAACCTTTCATATATGTGTAAAAATGGATGGAGAGGCGGTACGGTTGAGTTCACCAGTTTGTACTGGCAGCAGAGAGCTGCAGTTGCTCTGCGGGGACGGATGGGTTTGAACATGCATGGCACTAAGGCATGCGCTTTAAAACTTCCAGCTCATAAATACTCATTCTCTGTTCCAGAGGTGCTCGTCTGAACCTGACTGCGGTGAGCCGGGTAAGGGCTACGACACTCGCCTTTGTGTTGGTCACTAACGACTGCGGCGTTGCTTGCCAGAAGCGCTGGGTGGCACGCAGCAGCCACGGCAGCAGCCACAGAGCCCTCGCTGATGGCAGCGCTGCCTTCGCACTGGCGAAGCGGCCCTGGGGTGGTGAGAGGACAGCTTGGCTCTGTAGCAGGGGAGGGGAAGAACCCGTTTGGGTCTGATAAATGATGCTGTTCTCCTCAAACTAAAATGGAGCTTGAACTAATACTTTATTCCTTCCACCCAGACTCAAAAAATAGGAGCGTCGGTCGCTGGGATGTTGTCCTTTGTCAAGTCTCCGCAGGGCTTGGTTTTAGCAAAAAGTAAGCCCAGCCCCTGAGACATCTGTGTCAAGGACCTTATGCTTGGTAATGGTTGAGCATGTGTATTTAAGCCAGCACAAACTGCTGATGGGGGGAGCAATCCCATGACACGGCTGTATGGGTTTCTGACTATGTTATAGAAACGTGAAGGAAAAGAGGGGCAGGAACAAGAGTAGGGGACGAGGAGGTGACCCTGCTGGCAGGAAAGCAATGGCCTGACCCTGCTAACGCAGTTCATCGGGGTGATCTGCTCTTTCAGACCCTCCATCCAGCATCGGGTCCAGCACCTTTGTGGGAGGTGCTGCCCGGCTCCTCTCGCCCTGGGTGCTGCGGTGACAGTCAGGCTTTGCTGCTCACGTTGTGTTGCACCTTGGGAAGGTGTTT
Source organism: Anarhynchus alexandrinus (assembly GCA_008711295.1). NCBI lineage: Eukaryota > Metazoa > Chordata > Aves > Charadriiformes > Charadriidae > Anarhynchus > Anarhynchus alexandrinus. Next base: position 73,491 of record VUYV01000622.1, on the reverse strand, counting down.
GCTGTGTTTGGCGTTGGTTGGGATACTTGAGAATGGAGAGGGTTTTCTCTTCTGCAATGATCAGAGTGGCTGAAAGGCACAAGTGCTGTAGTACCTGGTGGTTTGTCTCCCATCTACTCTGGGCTGTAAGACTGATAAGCCAAAAAGGGAGTGGAGGATTGCATTTACCCTTTCTCCCAGCATGGCTTAGGAGAAGCAAAAGGATAAATCAGGAGACATTTCAGCACTTACCTCCTGTTTTTACAGGAATCACTATACATTACAAGTGCCTTTGCATATTTTATAGCACTTTAAAAAGCCAATGTAGCTAATCTGGAAGTTGGCTTGTTCGGAGAAGCACAAAACATGTGCAGCCATAAAAATCCCTCATTTGATGCCAAGCTATTGCATTTTCTAGTGTCTGAAAGGCAATCACTATTATGCATCCAGAGAGTTTGGCTTGACTCCCCCCAGCTCCTCGTGGTTGGTGAGAACAAAAACATCAGCACAGCATCTTGAAAAGTCGTGTTGTGTTGTTGCCATATGGTACAGATGTTTCGGTAGCAAAGGCAGCCTCCATCCAAGGGTTTGCCTTTGGAAGAGGAGCAGCGTGCTTTCACCCAGTTGGGGAAAAAAAAAAATAGTCCAATTGGAAAGGACAGGGATAAGCAAGGCAATGCCAAAAGCATGGAGGAGTAATGGTCCTGGAGCAATTAGCATCCCTCTACAAACAAGAAAATGTGGTTCGTGGGGGTTTTGGCTTGCAAAAATGCTGTCCCAAGTCCCCGAGAGCTAGTGAGGGATTGGGTATTCATAGGGTTTCTCTCCTCTGTCTGGCTCTTATTACTACAAAATGTGTGGGGATTTGTTATCTTTGGAAAAGCTGCTTCTCTCCCTAGTTTGACTGAAGGTGCTCGGGAGGTTCAGCAGTTATCAGCAGTATTTATGAGATGTGTATGTGCACACACAAATACTCAGTGTAGTCACATAAACCCTCTTCCCGTAGGAAACCAGGCTAAAAACGTGGCCGCTCCAAGTGCTAGACTCAATGCTCAGTCTTTGAGGGCCGTTCCCATGTTCCCTTCCTCTCTTCACTTGGGCATTTGATGTGTTTGATCGTTGGAGGGAAGAGGAGGAAGACAAGCGTTGGGGTTAATGGTAAGGGATGCCAGTTGTCTCCAAAGCTCTTGCTCTGCCCCAATTCAGGTGATGGCTGGGTCACCTTGGCCCCTCTTCTGCTGCAAAAAGCAGCTTGGCCAAGCCTAAGCATGTTGTCCTCTTCAAAAAAGGTCCCAGAAAGCCATCTTCAAACACGGAAGGGAGTCAGACGTGCCGGGTGCGCAGGTCCAGCCAAGGGGGCAGCCATGAGCTGGCCCACGTGGCCGTGGCAGCCTGTTCAGCTGGTGCAGAGGACAGCCGGGATCTGGCAGTAGCAGTTGGTGCGTTTCCTGACTGTAACCTACTTAAGGGGAAGGCTGAAATCTGCCGCCGGAGCAAGCAGCCAGCAGCACTGGGTGCTGGTGGAAGAAGGAGCATGATTCAGCCACCTGAAGGCATCTCCCTGTAGGAGAATTACCTTCCCTATAAAGCAGCAGGCATTGCTCTTAAGTGTTATCAAGCTTAAATCGGTTCCCTAGGTGACATCCTGGTAAGTGGATTTCCCAATTAAGCACATCCCGATTAAGTGGGATGTACTGTAATTACAGAGTGCTCAGCGCTAGGAGCAAATCAGATCCGTTTGCAGCAGAAGGGCCGGATCGAAGCTCTTCCCCAGTCTGGAGTGGGTTGTACCAAGGCATTTCTGTACGCGTGAAGGTGGGCAGGCAGGAGATGGGATTTTGCAGCCACCCCCGCCGTGCCAGGCAGCATGTTCCCTGCGGAAGGAACATGCTGGAGGAAGCCCTGATGCCACATCTTTAAACCCTTTGATATGGAAGCAAATTCCCTTTGAGGTTGAACTCTCGTGTCTCCTGCTAATCTGTGATCCTCTGGGTGAAGCCTTTGCTCCTGCCAGAGAAAATACCTATTAGCAGAGATGGCTGTGCAGATGCCACGTAGGGAAACAGTGGCTCTTCCTAAGGAGGCAGAGGCTGTTGGATGGTGCTGCCATCCTCCCGGCAGACATTACAGCCCTTCAGAGCCGATTTCTCTTTGCACAGCCCAAGGGAGGTGCTTCTTGCTTCACGACTCCCTCTCGCTATCCCTCTGGCTTTCTCTTCGGAGGCTTCTGACCCCCAGCATGAAGCCCCATGGTCCTAGAGTCAGACTGGGGCTATGCAAGCCTGTTCCTCTAATGCTTTGTGGTTCCCAGCTGCCCTTGGGACATCATGGGGAAAGAGGAAGAAGATGCTCCTTTGTTCGTTGTCTGTTAGTGAAAGGAAGAACGGAGCGTTTGCTGCCTTGGACAGGTTAGAGCATTTTTAGCTGGATGGGGATATGAAATCTGATTGGAGACCTTCTGGGAATTAACCGGTCAAGGCAACACCGAAATGCTGGAGATGGGACACCAAGTGTAGATGCGGTGCAAAGCGAGGTGAAATCTGCCAGGAGGGGTGTGTGGCACAGGAGCGTGGCCACTTTGGAACTGGAGCAGGACCAGAGCATGAACCCTCAGACCAGGCCAGCCTCTGGCTTTACCACTCACCAGGTTTACCCAGCTGCCCCAGGACCCTTCATTCCCACTTGGCTAGGAGGTGACATAAGCGTGGTGCAGCACACTTTCCCTCCAGGCTCCCTGTCCCCTAGGTCATGCCAGCTGGTGCACATCTTTGGTGGCTGTGGTGCTTCCAGGGGTCTTGTGCCTACAGATAAGATGGCTAAAATGCTCTTACACCCACCACACCCATGTTCTTTACATGGTTACAGGAGCCCGTCTAGTTCCCAGAGATGAGACCTTATATTTTGGGGTGACATATTACATGATTTTTGCGTTGCAGAGGGAACGTTACAGTAGGATAGCAGGGGAAGCCAATGAGCTGCTCCTACCTTTGAGAAGGTTAACCGTATGTACGTGAATTGGCTCTGTCCCGTGTGGATGTGGATTGATCCTGACTTCAGCAGTCAGCTGGCACTCCCACTTGCTGGGCTGACCCTACAGCACCCATGGAGGACATGCTGCTGCTGGCCTGCACCACCGCAGCACTTCAAACCCCTTGCTGATGCCTCCTCACCTCCCGCTCTGTCCGTCCCTCTCCCATCCCAGCAGCTTTCCTCCTCCCGCCAGCTGGGCTGCAGCATCCCCATGACGCTGGTATCTGATCCCTGGGGCTGTCCAGCCAGATTTGCACAGCACGTGTTTGTGTGTCTGTGTGTCTGTGTGTGTCATGTCTGTGTGTTGCTATTCTACCTCGACGTCCTTGCTCTGCTGCTTCTTCCATACTGCTGGTTACGCAGTGCCACCCACTGGCAGAGGCTCCCAGAAATCCTCCTCTGCAGCTTTTCTCTGCCACAGGTGATGCTCCAAAGATGAAATATTAGAAGGATGGCTCTGGTGGGTGTAATTCATAGAGCGCATCGCGTGGGTGCTGGCCCGGGACATCTGGAAACCTTCTGGCATCCTTTCCAGCGTATCTCAGCGTACGCTGAGCCCAAGCTGGGAGCTCGCTGGGTTGGCAGAGTCCCAGGTGTCAGCTCAGGCTGTGTTTAAAGCTACTCAGGCTGTGTTTAAGGCAACTCACCCTGGCTCGCCCCAATGGGCCGTCCAGCCCCACATCCTGCCTGCAGCATAGCAGCAGCAAGGTGGTTTCCCACTCCTACTTGCTGGATGTGCCAAATTGGTTTATGTAGGTTCTGCGTTCATGTTTTCCCATGCAAGATAAAATGCAAACCCCTGGCTGATAGCAAAACCCATGCTGTACATAAGGAGCACGCATCCCCATGGGGAGTGTGCTCTCGGGGATGCAGGCCTGGGGACTCGTGCGGGAGGAGATGCTTTGTGACCACTTCATTTAACAGTGAGCCTGGTCTCCCCGAATTTGCCTTGTCCCTTTTTGACCCTGTTTATACTCTCGCTTCCATCCCCAGTTTAATGCCTGATGCGAGCCCAGTCGAGAAACAGGAGGAGAGACAGCGAAGAGACAAAGCAATGCAGTTCTTGGGGTTTGTGCGTAGCGAGCCGCCACGTGCAGGATACGGCTGCCAGGCCGGTACCCAGGTGAGGCAGCCAAAATCAGCTCGCTGCCCGGATGCCATCGCCCTGTCAGTGGAGCAGCAGCACAGATGGACTGCCAGGAACTTTCTCCCCAGCCTCCTAATAGGCAGTGAGTGCTTGTTTAAAATAAAGCCTGACAAATGGCATGTTGGGGGCGTCAGGTCCTGGAGCACTGTCTTCCGAAAAGTATGAAAAGGCACCGGAGGAGAGTCTGGCACAGCCTCCCAGATGACAGTAATTAAAGGCTTTTGCACTCAGGCGCTAGGAGCTGCTCCTCTTGCAAATTGGCCTTGATTGAAGAGGAAGAGAATGATTAGGCTGAAGGGGAGCGATGGGGGTGGCAGGCGAAAACACCGAGGTAAGTCTCAATTTGTCTTCTGATTTTTTTTTTTCCCTTCTTCCTTCCTCCTAAACGGTGTCCGTGTGGGTGGAGGGAGCAGCGCGGCAGCTCCGCACAGCCTGGGCTGGCTCTGCCTGCGCTGCTCGGGGGGTGCTCAGCTGAAAAGGAGCAGCTCTGCTCTTCTCCTGCCCACGCAGCCCCGGAGCATTGCCCAGCACACGGTCCAGCTGCCCCTCTTCTGGAGAGCTCTCCGGGCTGGATGGCACCAGGGTCACCCATCCCTTTGCAGGGCTGGCAAAGGGGGTAACCCCTGAGCTGGCCTATACCCCTAACTCCCTAGAGGGGCTATACTCTTATAACCCCTATAAACCCTAGGGGTTACAGCGCTTTCCCCTATTTTAATTATAACAGTGATTGTTCAGGCTAGGTTTTACCACATTATTTATTTTAAACCCCTGTTTTTTATAAAGTTGTCTGAATATATTTGGGTTCAGTGCTAAGCCCTGCATCATCGTGAGTGGCTCCTGCAGGGTAGCTGACCACGTTACAGAAATACACTCCCTTCCCTTCCTACAGGTTTGTCCTTTCTCAGACCCGTGAGCACCAAAGACGTACCGGCGCTGGCTGCCCTGCCTGGATTCTTCTGTGGAGCAGTTTGTCTTGAAGCACTCGGGGAAGTCACCGCGGTGTGAGCGTGGATGCTGCCTCCAAACCCAGCCAGCTGCAGGGCCAACAAACTGGTCCAAAATTCAACCGAGAGCCTCTGGCCCCCAGGTCCGGAGCAGTAACAGACAGGTAAAGCAATTCAGCTCGAGTTATGGCAGGACAGAGCACCTCTTTTGTCTGGTGTGAAGGGCAGCTAACTAAAAGGTCTTTATGCAAGCAGCTGTCGAAACTGCAGCACAGAGTTTTTGAGCAGCCAGACTCACTCGAGGAAGCTGCCGGCCCAGTCTGCAAATGGATCCCCTTGTCTGGGTCCAGTCCTGCAACCGCCCAACCCAGTGGCCAAAACTCCCTGCAGGCAGCCGGGGAAGCAGGCCCGCTGCCCTACATTTGGTGCTCGTTAATATTTGGATGAGATAAGTGGTGTGCTTAATCTGGTGCGGCAATTGTGTTTGTTGTAGGGCAGTAACTCTGCGGGGTTACCATGAAATTCAATGCAGCTCATGAAGAATGCAGGCTGTTGCGGAGGCAGGGCTGCAGACCTCTGGCAGGAAGAAAACCCTGGTGCATCGGGGTGAAACCTGTGTTTGAATCAAATATGACTGAAGAAGGGACAGACAAAGATGTGTGTCCATTCCTGCATGCCACACCGCAGCCCCTTCCCGGCAGCAGGGTGGGAGATGCTCTGCCTGGCCAGGCTTCAGCTCCTGCGGTGGCACTCGGCCACCCTAAATCCTCCCTGGCCTTTCGGAGGGGAAGCTGCTTGCTGGAGGGAGCGAGATAAGTGAAAAAGGGAAAAAACAAACAATTTGCTTCCAGCTCCTGCCGGCAGCGGAGGCGGTTACTATGTGAGCAAGGCTTGCAGCACCAGTTCATTCAGCACGCTAGTGTCTGTGTACCCAGACCCCGTGCTCTTGAGGTCAGCTCGAAAACCTACTCAAAGCCCACGGATGGTCCCTGAGCTTTTCATACGGCCTTAAATATCCTACTACACTCTTGCAAAATGGCTCATTTGTCTACGCTCGGCAGCGTTGCAGCCGTGAGCAGCCAGCTGCTGGAGAAGCAGCTGGATGATGTTGTAGGGGCGACAACACCCCAAGTCCGTACAGCCAAGAGGGATCAAACTGGCATGGAGGGGTGATCAGAAGCACTATGTCTGAGCAGGGCTGGATGCTTCTCTGAGTCTGCGTGTGCTGCTTGCGGCAAACCTGCAGTGCTTGAGGATCAGGATCACATCCCAGGCTAGTTTTTCCTTCAAGAGGTGGAAAAGAAGAAAAGAGCACGCCTTCTCCTCCAAACCAGAAGTGAAGCTAGATTCCCTCTCCTTCCCCAAAGCATCCGGGTTCGGTCCTGACCCCGCTCTACATTACCAAGTGAGCAGCAGCATCTCGCTGCTCCCTCCCACCATCTCCATTTAAACCACCCTGAATCCTGGTCACCGTCAGGCTGGCTGGTGTGTTCAGCTGATTGTGCTCCAGAACAGCACAATAAAACCTCCAGAAAATTATTTTTCGTTTCCATGTGATCCCCAAAAGCTGCCTGCAAGCCCTGTGCTGTGCTGGGCTGCGAGAGGTTCCCAGGGGCTCGCAGGGTTGGGCTGCATAGGGGTGAAAAGGGGGGTCTTTAACCCCCCCAGTGCCGAAAGGCACGTTCGTGACTCTGCTGCTCATCTCTCCCCGTTATGTGCTGTTGCGACTCGACAGCAGATGACAGAGGTTAGGAAAAGGCCTGGGACAGCTGGGATGTCGTTGCCATGGAAATCACGCAGTGTCTGGAATAGCAAGAACAAGAGCAACTCAAAAAGTAATGATCTGTCACATTGATTAAGGGGGAATCAGAGGGATTTTGTTTGGGGAAAGCCTCGTGCTTCAAGTAATATGAATCCATATGCCACATCTCCCTGTTCGCCTCCCCCTGAAGGGCTCTGTCAACAGGAAATAATCTGATTTGTTTTGACCAGGGGTTTCTCCGGGGAGTACCGACGTGGTTCCTGCCCATCAGCTGCGCTGCGCAGCTCCGCCATCCCAGGATGAAAGGCACCAAGTCGATGTAATATTCATTCACTTCCTCTTCCCTCCTTCATTCATTTCTTCATCCATTCATCTGCTTCATTCATATTTCCCCGGCGCTTTAATGAGCAGCGCTTAGCCTCTGCAGTCCTGCAGAGCCTTCCCCCGTACGCTCTTCACTGCAGATGGCTGTCTTCAGGCTTATTTATTTTGCAGGGCAAACCTCGGCATGGCTGGAGTGGGGTCACCTTGTGCCCAGCTGGGCACTTGGGTCTTTAAACCCCACGCAGTTCCCCCCAGGTTTTGCTGTTCCACCTTTCACGTCTTGATGATTTCTCCCTCCTGTGATTTCCGTCTCGCCCAGCTCGCATCCTCTTCACATCCTCTTCCTCTTCACCGCTCACGGTGCCGATGGCCGCCGCAGCCCTCCCTGGGGGCACAGGGGGTGGCTTGGCGCGGGAGGGGGTGGGTGGCATCGCTGGGGAAGCAGGAGAGAGCCGAGCGTGGGATGGGCATCGCTGGAGTGCTGGTGCCCAGCGCTTGCTGCTGAGCCAGCGCCGTAAGCACAAACACCCTTGGGACTGTGTCGCCATCTGCCTGCCCCCACCACGCCGGTGCCCTTTGTGGTGCTTGAGGAGCACGGGGTGATTTCTTTCCTTCTCTGCCTGGTATCCTGCTCGCAGAGAGTGATTCAGCGGGAGCGGGCAGGTGATAGCCCCCGTGTGAGCTCCAGGCTTGGGCCAGGGGAGCAGAGCTGGGGGCCAGCAGTCACAGGGCGAGGGGCTCGGGCAGCCAGGGGTCACAAGCCACGTGCAGGAGCAGAGGCAGGAGGCACATGCAAGCCCCTGGTTTTAGGGATTTTCCTCAGATAAGCATGGGCTATCCCTTCTATCGCCCAGTTTTGGGCACTCGCAGGGTATGGGTGGGGGGGACAAGCACATCTGTATTTCAGTGCCCTTTTTTAGCCCCTCCAGAGCAGGTCTGGGTTTTTTTCCCCATCAACTTATTTTTCTCTTGAAAATAAAATGCCTGGGTAGAGGCTGGGTAGAAATCCAAGAAAGATTAAAAGGAGAAAACTAATTTTCCTGCCCATGATCTCACTAGTGGAAAACGATCCTTTCCTCCCCCAGCCCAAAACCCGAAACACAGGCTTTTGCTGTGCGTGCGGGTGAGCTGTACTCCATCGCTCTCCAAATAGCTAAATGCATTTCTGAACCGAAGGAAGCAAACAGAAAACATCCGTTCTTTGTATAATGGAGAAAGCTTTCTCTTTTGTTCCCTGCTTTTTATCAAGTATCTGCTGCCATTATTGTTACTCACTGGGTTATTACCTCCGAGTGGCTACTTCCACCAGCATGAGCTGGTTTATTGTCTGCTCAGAGCAATTATGGATTGGGATAATTCCTGCCGTGCTGTTTCATTGTGGAAGGATCCGCTGTGCTCCGTGGCCAAGGTAACTTGAGGTGATTTGTGCTGCTGAGTTACCCATCAAGTTAATTAGGAGTGGGTGGCTGGTGCCCCGCCGTACGCTGGGGCATATGCCCAGCAGAGGCTGAACCCAGGCATCTTCTCGGTGTGAGAGGTATTCAAAGGGAAGTTTGTCCAGCGGAGCAGACCGGGGTTAGGTTTATTTCTAGGACCAATTAATGTTTATTCGCTGGTTGACAAAATGTTGGCCAACGCGTCCTCCCTCCGAGGGTGCAGGACCCCGTTGCTGTGTGTGCATAGAGGACAGGAGTGTCCCTGCAGGAGGACTTGCAGCCCTGGTGGAAGACGCTCGCTGTCTTGCTCATTGCTGCTGTCGAGGAGGTCATTTGGTTCCTTGTCCTGTGCTGCAAAGATGAGAGGAGGAATGCGTTTCTTGTTGCACGTGGGATTTCCCCTTAGAAACTGCCTCACCTTGCTCGCTGGAGAGGGGGAATAAGATGAAAACGTTTCTCTGAAGTCGAGACCTTCTCTTGGGCCTTGCACATCTGCAGAGATCAGAGCCCCAGGGCTGTGGTGCTGCCTCTTTGAACCAGGGGGAGTTTCACCCCAGGCAGGAATATACACCTGGCTCCACGTCAGAGGGCTCAGCCTGCAGGTTGCAAAAGTACCTGGTTATTTTTATTCCTTTGATACTTGATCTACTATCAAAATAACCTCTATCTTTCTCTCTAACTCCTTAGGAATCCCAAACAAACCTGCCACAGGTGAGGCACTGCCAAACCCCCTCAGCTGTCCGTGCACGGAAGGGGTCGGGTCATCCCTTGTACAGCCTTGCTTGGTGCAGGGTTTCTTCTGAAGACATGAGGCTTTTGTTCTGCAAGAGGAGCTGCGTGGTTTTTGCAATCCAGATGCTCAGGTTAGTAACAATGTGTTTACACATTCACTTGCTAATAAATAAATACAAAAGTGTGACACTTTTAAGCACTTGCTAAGGCCCTGACAAACACGTTTTTCCCACAATTAGTAACCTGTGGATTAGGAAGCTGTGATTTTTATTTATTATTAATAGCACACGATAAGGACAGATTAGCATGAAACTATAATGCCATCACATGCTCTCAAAATCCCCCATGCCAAGACCCCATCCAAGTTCAGCACAAGTAGCAATGAGCTTTTCTAAGGAGGCTTGGTGATAAGAAGTCTTTTTTCTTGCTGGCTTAGAAAATGTAACTAGCAAGGTTGAATTTCTGGGGTTGTATGTATATATAAAACATTGCAAAATGGCATTGTTTGGTTATTTACCCCATTATTAAGTTTAGCCCCCTGTACCCACAAAATAGGTGTCTGGACTGCATCTGACACAGAGAAGTCCTGCTGGACCCACTTACCACACCTCCTCTTGGTTTTGATACTAAGCCCATACCCTGGGCTAGGTCAACATTTGCCCAATATTTTCTCGTGCAGAGCATGGCTTCATGCGTGCTTTGCTATTCAAACGTAGCCCGTCTGCAAGAAATTGATGGTTCAAACTCATCTGAATCACACAAAGACTTCACCCCTTTCCTACCGCAGTTTGGACCCTGGGAAATGTTATTTGGGGGCACAGGGACCAGAAGGCTGTAGGAAGCCACCTCTCTCCTGCTCCCCTCTGCTCTGCCTCTGGTTCAGCCAAGGTTCTAAAGGTCTGGAAATCCATCCTAAAGTTTCAAAGCGATCTTTCCTTGTGTCCTCACTTGTCAGGCTAAGTTCCCAGAGCAAAGAGAAATGGTTGTCATTCACAGAGCGCATTGCCCTCAGCATCACGGTGATGGCATCCGGTGACCTGTAGGACAACCCTGCCTTGCCTCATGGGGAGGCAGAGAGCAGGCAGGACCGGGCAACAACTCTTGAGTCATGATGCTGTCCCTGCTGCTTCCTTTCCATCAGCTGAGTGAGACAAGCTCTCATTTTCTGCTCAAAAAAATTGCCTGGATCAAAGTTTCACAGCTACTCTTGCCATCCTAGAGTGCGCTGAGGTATGAGTCGTCCATGCAAATTTTCTCTTCAGGTAACTTAGTGCCTGAGTGGATCACTGGAGTCCAGGATGACTTGGGAGACACATGGAAGCCAACGTCCACCTGCCAGCTGCAGATGGGGTACATGCGCTTTGAGGCAGTAACGTCTCAGGTCCGGACAGGCACCCGGCAGTGATATCCTAGTAGGTGACTTGAGATCTCCATCAGATGGTACGATATCGCAGGTGTACAGAGACTTTTCCTACACAAGGTTGGTGTCTTACATCCCTTTTCCCTCATATTTTTGGCCCTTGGTCTGCCTGCTCAGCTTCTTTCCCTGGGCCCCAGCTCCTGAAGCGGCCCTGGAGTTTGGCACACTGCATGCAGGTATCTCTTGAGTGCCCATCTGCATTCATGGAAATATCCTACCAGGACCTGATGGCATTTGTAAATATTAGCGTTTTGTGAGGAAATACCCCATTTAAACATAGGGCGGTATTAACTCCGTCTTCTTTGTGTTCCCCCATGTTCCTGAGCTCCGTTCACCAGCCCCGGCCCCTGAGACAGCTTCGCTGAAAGCAAATATGTCAGTCTTCACTGCACAGGGAATATTTTAAGGCTCTGAAAACAAAGTTTGTTATAGCAAAGCTGCCAAAAGTGTAACCACTGCCATGCTAAAATATCCTCTCCTCCTACATTTGTAACGTGGGAGTCTTTTATATCCTCTTTGCTGCTGCTGAACCATACATTTGTCTTGGCAGCAGATGTATATAGACTGGGGCCTATTTCAGTGTCATGCAAAAGAGCTCTTAGGTTAAAAGATATATTGCAGCTTACTGGAAAGCTTGAAACTAACTGCGTGATGATGCCGCATGAAGATAAAGAACCAGCAATTTTATTGAATTGCGATTTTATCCCTATGGGCTGAAGGTTTGAACTGCCTTAACATCTCCAAAGGTCTCTGTTTGCCAAATTAACTATTGAGTTTTGGGCAACTAGGTGGAGATAGGAGAAAGAGACCTCGTTTAACTGTTTCCAGAAAAGCACTGCCTCCTTCTCCACTGTATAGGAGTAACCCAAAAAGAAGGCAGCCAAAACACAGCCCCTGCTCCAGCCACCACTGCCCAGTGCGGGGGCTTCAGGGAGGGCATCCGCTGCCTTTGCTCTCAGGCACAGTGGCAGGAAAGACTCGGTCGGTCGCTACGAAGCTCTGCTGTGGTTATTATTAATACCAAGCCCACAAATGTTAGTACTTCAGTGGCCAAATTCCTCTGCGGTGCTGACAGACCTCTTACAGCCCTCGGATTTAAGCAGCGGCACCAAAGGTGTCCTCGGATGGCCCAGCATTTCCTCAGGTGTCTGGCAGTGGCAGGCAAAGAGTTAACGATGGAAAAATATGTACAGGTTTGAGGGAAGGATTTTTTTAAATATACGGTTTTTTGCTTCACATCTGAGCTCTTGGCACAGCGTCCCCCGCCTCTAATCACACCTTATAACTGCAGTTTAAATCAAAACCCGCAAGGCCGGACCAGTTGGATCCAGTTTCTATTAAGCCATTTGATCTGCGACTGAGCAGACTTGCTGTCACCAAGCCAGTCCCCTGCCTGCGCCTCTACATAATGAGGCTCCCGCGGCCGCCTGCCGCTCCCCGCTCAGTGCAGGGGAATCCATGAAATACCAGGTATTTTATGGGTACGTTCTTCCTGCACCGGCGCTCTCCTCCTCTCACCCCCTCCCCAGGCAGCCGGATGGTGAAGCACAACCGGCGGCTGCAGCGGCGCGGGGAGGAGGCTCTTGCCAGGCTGCAGAGCGCAGCTTAAAGGCTTTGGCCATTTAATAGGTCTAAAGAAAAATAATAATAATAATAATAAAAAAATATATTTCCAAGTTAAAGCAAAATCCCCTTTTTGTTCCTCACTGTAATTTGTTTGAATATTAACCCCTTGAAGACATTGGTCAGTGGTTTTGCTATTAAGGGCACTATGCAGCCGTCAACGGGTATGCGGCTGCCTTTAATAAAAGGTGAGATCTCATCCTCTCCGTGGCGCATCACTTCTCCGACAGACCATGGGTTGGAGCCACAGCTGATAAAATTGTCTGGGCCCTGTTTTGTTCTCTGCTGGTATTAGTAAGGGAGTTGGTCTCCTGATTTTATAGACTTAAAAAAAAAGTCACTGTTTATTCCTTAAATTAACGCACCTGCTGATGCACACATTAGCAATAGGAAGGAAACAGTCTCTGGCACAATCTCAGCCACCTCTGTCCTGTCCATCGCTGCTCCCGGGACCCCCCATGTACGCAGGGCAGGAGGATGGAGGGCAGCGATAGACAGCTCAGCATCCAGGACTGCATCACCAGCCTTCGCGTTTAGCTCTGTTTGCAGCCATTTTGAACACTGAAAAAAAGCAGGAAAAATAGTATGCAGCCATATAAATCCAAGCCAGTCTCCGAAGCCAGATGTGTTTGAAAGCGGAATTGCAGCTGCGACAGGGAAGAAGTATATTTGTTAGCATTTTCTGCCCTTTTTTTTTTTATCTATCTTTTAAAAAGCACTGGTTTGGGTGGGAGGTTTGTTTGGGTGAAATTATTGAGGACTTATTCTATTAATGGAATTTTTTTTTCTTTCCCTTCATGTGTCACTGGACCACACGAGACGGCTGCAGACTGCGAACTCTGAATGCCCATTTGAGGACTCTGAGCTCCCGAGGTTGATTTTACCACTTCAATAATAGGGAAAATTATGTGAATTGGTGGCAGAAGCAAGTTATATGGTGAGTAGAGAGAAATACGGCTCCAGAGCCAGGTTACTGCTAGAGACAAGGCTGCGTCCGGCTCTCCCAGCAGAGACGGCTGTAGTGAAATAACCCAAGAGGTCCTGGTGAAAATTAATTGAGTTAATTAATTGAGCAGCTGTGGCATGGCTACTTTCTCTGCATGCCCTGGCTCTTTGTCCTCCTCTCCAAGGGGAGAAAGTGCCGTTGAACCCATTTATTGGCAATGCTGGTTCTGTGAAGCAGAGGCTGTCACATTCAGTGTCCCATCATCTCCGAGATTCTCATCGCAGGTGCCTGAGCCTCAGCTGGGACTGAGGACTTTTAGAGCTTGTGACAACATTTTCTAGATGCAGAGAACTGAGAGAAGGAAATATTCTGGAGAGTTTCTATGCTAGTGTCTGCAGAGGGATGGCATTGCCTCCCTTCCGCCTGCTGCAAGCCCAGGATGGGGACACGGTGCTGGGTGGCACCTGTGAGGGGAGGGCGGGCTGAGTGCATGGTGTGCTTCAGACTCCTCAAAAATTATGTTAACCTGGATCTTCACTTTCCTTTTGTTACGTGCAGCGGGTCAGGTCCTGCTCTGGAAGTCACTGGATTGCAGATCAGACAGTAGCTGATGGAAATGCTGCTGTTGGCCTGTGGAAGGGGTTTTGGGGTGGAGTGGGGTGGGGTTTTTTCAGCCAACCCATTCAGGAAAGAATAAGCTTTTATTTTCTTAGCCATCACTTTTTGCAGCATGTGTCAAGCTAACAATGGCTGGGTATTCCTCTGAGGCTGTAAAATAAGCTCATTCATCCTTTCTCTTTATTTGTTGTAGGGAGAACAAAACAGGAAAAAAAAAAAAAGAAAAAAAAAAAAAAGAAATGACAAACCCACTGAGCTACTGTTTGCTCTCCAGACGGAGCCTGCGGTACAGCACCAGCAGCCAAGCAGTGCTCTGGGTCAAACATGAAGGCAATGTGCCGTTTGTGTTCACTCCACCGCGTGGATGCAGGGCGAGGGAGAAGGAAGGAATGTCAGTGGGATCCTCTTGTGGGCTCCTCCTCGCCAAGGGGAGCCTCCCTCCTGCCGCCTTCGCCGGAGCTCTGTAATTTCCAGCAGGATCATGTTAACCGCGGACCATGCAGGGAGCGGGGCTGGGGTTTCAGTCTGTGGCCACCTTCCCGTTGAGTCAGGGCTGAATCACCACCCTGCGCCGAGCGCAAAGGGCCACAGTGCTGCTGGAGATGCCGATGTGGTGGTAAGAGCTCAACCTGCATCAACGGTGGGGATGGACGGAGGATGCTGTCACTTGGCATGTGGCGGTGGCCTGATGTTGCGTGGCACTGAGATGCAGCGGAGGCTGCGGGGGGAAGACAACAAAGTGACTTCTATGTCTTTGGAAAGAGAGACAGCAAATGAGTTGCCTGACTCCCTGGGAAAGGGCTCAGTGGAGGAGTTTGGGTGCTACCCCAAAACTCCCTGGCAGTGACAGGAGACTGGTGAGGGCAGAATCTCCAGCGTGGCTGTGGGACAAGGACAGCAGCACTGCAAACAGCTTTACCTGACAGGAGCGAAATGCTAGAGAAAGTGTATCCAAGCATTTCATAGAATTATAGAATGGTTTAGGTTGGAAGATACCTTGAAGATCATCGAGTTCCAACCCCCCTGCCATAGGCAGGGACACCTCCCAATAGACCAGGCTGCCCAAGGCCACGTCCAGCCTGGCTTTGAACACCTCCAGGGATGAGGCCTCAACAACCTCTCTGGGCAACCTGTTCCAGTGCCTTGCCACCCTTAAAGTGAAAAATTTCTTCCTAATATTTAGTCTAAACCTGCCCTCTTCCAGTTTGAAGCCATTCCCCCTCATCCTATCACTACATGCCGTAGTAAAAAGTCCTTCCCCAGCTCTCCTGTAAGTCCTCTTTAGGTACTGGAAGGCCGCAATAAGATCTCCCCAGAGCCTTCTCTTCTCCAAGAAGAGAAGTAAAAGTGTGGTTTAGTATGGAGCAGTTGTGTATCTGCAGCTGCAGGTAGAGGTGGGCACACACTGACACGAGACCTGATCCAGTTACAGCCCAAATTTCAGAACTCGTGAGCAACCACTGAAATCCTGGTGGCCAGCCTTAGCTGAAATACAGACCTTACCAAAAATTAGGTGAACTCATGAGCACTCAGATTGAGACACTTAAAACAAGAGTGTCTTGTTGCTTGTAAGGTGTCTCTGCTTGGCCCCAAGCTCTGCCTGCATCATTTCCCACTAGAGACCATGCTGATGGGTTTGAATGTTCTAGGGGGAAAGGAGGTTGTGGGTGCTTAAAATAAAGGCAAAAGTCTGGAGAAGAAATGGTCCTGAGAGGAATCAGGCTAGACTGGATTGGATTGGAGGATCAGGATTAACCTTCACCTGGCAATTTCCCCCCTTTCCATGGATATTCCAAGAAACACTGGCTGTCACTGGCACTGGAAGCTGTCTTAAAGGTCTTGAGATGTCAGACCACCCCACTTCTTTCCAGGTCAGAGATGCTTTACCTTGCCTAATCTGGGCTAAGACATCGGCACATCCCAGTGGCTTTGCCAGCAGGGAGGTCTGGCTGGAGCTGGTTGGCCTGGAGATGCAGTCCAAAAGCAGGAATCACACCCGGGGAGAAGGAAGACTCATGGGAATGGTTAAAGAAGGGAAGGAGTGGAGCAGACATCCCTCCTGTCCTTCCAGCAGGTTTAGGGACTGTTCTTTGGTGGGTTTTGCTGGTCCAAAAGCAGAGCAACCATTCATCCTGCTGAATTCCTCCCAAATTCTCCCGTCGCAGCATGACCAGTGTGAATGCCAGCAGCTGGAAGACTGAAATAGCAGCTACCATTGCTTAGGCCCCACTGATTTGTCTTGTGGTTTTTCTGTGCCCTTTAATCTCCAGTAAATAATCCCTCACTTCCTTGCGGTCTTTCTAATTCCATGCTCCGCGCCGGTGCTTCCTGTAAACATAGGGGGTTGGTGGCCCATGAATGGCCACTGCCGTGTAATTGAGGCTCCCCTCAGCCGCGCAAAGGGCATGTGACAGGGCTGTTTTTCAGGCTGGATGTGGCCATGTCCAAGGGCTAAATAATGGAAACGCCTGACTCGCCTCTCCATCCAGCCGGGAGAAGTCCGGGCTGGCTCTGATGAGGCCAGTGAATAATACAGGTGTAAAATCAGCGTGTGTGAGAGCATCAGGTCCCGGCACCCAGTGAATTGCGCCGTCTGGCCTCCAGCGATCATGATTAGGCAAACGCTTGAAAGCAAAACTGGACTAAATTATGGGCAATGAGGTCCCTCCAGCATACGTTTGCACTGGTGCTTGCTCTCCCTTGCAGGAGCCACGTCCTGTGCAGAAGCCGTGATCAGACCTTGATCAGCCCTTAATTGCCACATCTCTGGTCTAAAACTTTGAGTGGAGTCCTAAAATTAAAGAAAGAGATGAAGGGTCTGTGCTGAATGAAGGCCTTTCCTGATGTCTGTTGCCCCACTGGCTTGATCCTTTGCACTCTTGTAGGTAAGAGGCCTCTAGATCCTCCGGGGCACTCTGGCAGCAAGCGGAGTTGAGAAGGCATTTTTCCAATCAAAATATCTTTAGCTGATTTATGATTCCAGTAGCTGTAAGATTTGGGTATCAGATATCCATCCTCAAGCCTACGAGAATTTATTTTCCCCAGGTGAGTTTGCGTTAAACGGATGGTGGATCAAAGAGGGTTGTGAGAAGAGCTGGGCTGGGCTTTCTGGGTGGCACAGCTTCTCTTCCTGTCCGAAAGCTCATCTCTCTGGGTTTCTCTTGGCTGGTAGATGCCTCCACAGATACCCGAGCATCCAACAAACCTTTTTTTCAGGAATGTCTTTGTTCCCAACATATCTTGGGCTCTCACTTGTGCTTGTCCCAGCCATCCTTGCACATGGGGTGTCTGCACATACCCAGCTGGAAGATGGCGGTGAGAGTGTGCTTATGCAGGTGGTTCTGGAGATGGATGGGTGCAATCCTACCAGCCCTGCCAATATTTTGCAATGTTAATGCTTACGTATTTACAGCAAGACACAACCATAAGAGGGGTCTTGTAACCAGACCATTAACACGTGCTCCTTCCCAGCATGGCTGCTTCCAGAAATCTCCAGGTTTCGATCTGCTGGCTATTTCAAGTAAGCTTCAATTTATTTATTTTATTTTCATAAGCTCCCCACAGCCAAGCTGTGACAGCTAAGGGAAACCTGCTCAGTCTTTCAGCGTTAACGTCTCAATTATCAGAGCACTGGCTTCTTCCACATGAGGATGGCGCGTGTTTGTGTTGGCACTCCTTAAAGTATTTTCAGAGCTGAAGCATAAGCAGGGACTCAGCTTGGTGTGGCATTGGGGACACTGCAAAAATGCCGGGAGGGAAAGACCAACCTCAATTTGTGTCATTTAATGCCACTTAACGTCTGTCATCTTGTTTAGAATGGGACAGTCAACAGCAAATATGTAGTAGAGCTGAATTTTCCCATTAAATGCTAACAACCCATTTGTACATCGCCGTGGTGCTTATATTGTAGGGAATTGCTGCTGCCTGATGTGCTATGGGTATTCTGCTCTGCATGCTCTGGTGTTGAATAAAGGCAGAGGGGAGGGCTGATGTGAGGAATCAGGTGGGAAATTTGGGTTTGGGTTTCTGTCTGCTCACGCAACTCCAGCATGACCAAATGTTGGCAGAAGCGATCCCAAAGTATCCCATGGAGATCAGATGGAGGGAGGACTGGGAATTGCTGGCTTTTCTCATGACCACCTTTCCTTTGCGAAGTAGATGCCACGCTCTCACTAGGTTGAGCTGTTGGCTGAAACGGAGCTGTAGACAAAGTCAGACAAAACTAAAACTCCTACAGGCTGTTAGATCTTTCCCTAAGGCCTCTTGAAAGCATCACCGGTGTAGAAGAAATTACCCCATTCTGTATGTATTTATTTATACGTACAGAATATGGATCTCGTGAATCTCCCTGGCCTCAGGCTGACCATGTGCCTCCACTGCTCCATTTTTTTCCGACGGTGGAGATGTGAGAAGCCTCGAGAGGGACAAAAAGGCTTTGCCCAAGCAGCAGTAGGAGCCCTTGAGACCTGAAGCCAATAATCCTTGCCTGGAGCTGGTCCCTTTGGCTCCAGGCACTGCTGAGTTTGCTGGTGGAGAAAACCACTGCATTGGATCAAACCACTGTTAAAGGAGACTTCACAAAAGTGAATAGCTAGTGGTCAAAAAGAGCTGCCAGACTCCTGCTTTCTCAGTAACTAATAAAAGTGCTTTTTAACACAATTAATGTGATGTCTTGCTAAAGACTGAAGGAAATTGGAATTGAGACATTTGTATTTTGACAGACTCTGTGGAAAACTTCTGTTCAGACTGGTAGGAATGAAACCAATAAATTTCTGAAGAAACTTTCTGAATTCAGCCTTCAAGATAATAGATAGGCTGTTCTGACTGCGGATAAATAAACTCTGTTTTTATAAGCGTTTAAAGACCTTCGGGATGACGAAGTGGAACATACTTCAAGTCTCCAAAGATGGGAAGTGGCTTCTGAGTCAAATGCCCTCCCGTGCCAGGGCTCGTATTTTAGACTGAGATCACTCTTTTGTGACTTGTTGACAGGTTTTTTGTTGTACTTTGAAGAAAAAAAGGGAAAACGTCCCAGGCTGAAAATAGCAGTGAAACATTCCCCAACTGGCCAACCTGTTCTTCAAGAAAACTTCCCAGGGAACATAAAGCTCCAGCTGCGGCCCTGAAAACGCCAGCTAAGAAATGGCACGCCGAGCGATGATTGGGGTGAAAAAAAAAAACTATTTTGGGTGACAACAGTCTCTGCCTGAGCATTGCTCATCTCTTATCTCATGGTGACTACCTGAGGAAGGAAAGAAGGTCGCACCAGGAAACACTTAGAGGATGGACGCAAGGCACGAGCAACTCACTTCCTTTTTGCCTCCCCCTCTCGTGAAGAACAACCCTACTTGCAGTTCCTGCCCTCTCTGGCAGCAGCCGCAGCCATCCCAAAGGCAGGTGGTGAAAAGGCTGGGTCAGAGCTCATCGCCTTCTGGAAAAGCAGGGCAGGTCTCTGTGTTTGCACAAGGCTGGGGCTTAGTTCTGCAAGCAAAACCGAAACAGATGCAACCCAGAGCCATGGGTGGTGAGCAACGCTGAAGTGTTAGCACTAAGCTTTGTTTGCTTTGTTCTCCTGCGTGTCTATCAGCTGATGTGAACCACTGGGTGTGTTGGGCAGAGGCCAGCAGTATATGCTTTATTTGAATTGAACATAAAGTCATGTTTCTGGAGGAAAAGAGAGACAAGTCACGTATACAGAGTGGAGCCCAAACCAGGCTGATAGGCTTCAAACGGACGTGGGTGCCTGCAGTGGCCCGTGGCCAAAGGATGGTCACAGAATCACAGAATGGTCAGGGTTGGAAGGGACCTCTGGAGATCATCTTGTCCAACCCCCCTGCCAGAACAGGGTCACCTACAGCAGTTGCACAGGATGGCATCCAGGCAGCTTTGGAATATCTCCAGAGTGGGAGACTCCACCACCTCTCTGAGCAGCCTGTGCCAGTGCTCTGCCACCCTCACAGTAAAGAAGTTCCTCCTCGTGTTTAGATGGAACTTCCTATATTCAAGTTTGTGCCCGTTACCTCTTGTCCTATCACTGGGCACCACTGAAAAAAAGACTGTTCCCACCCCCCTGGCACCCTCCCTTGAAGTATTTATAAGTATTGATAAGATCCCCCCTCAGTCTTCTTTTCTCTACACTGAAAAGACCCAAATCCCTCAGTCTTTCCTCATAAGAAAAATGCTCCAGTCCCCTAATCATCTTTGTAGCCCTTTGCTGGACCCTCTCCAGCAGGTCCTGGCACAAGGGTGGCACGCTGGAGCAACATGCCTCGAGGTCAAACACCAGTGCGATGGCCAAGTTGCCGAGGCTCAGAGAAGAGGCTCCAGAGCATTTTAAGGGCTGGCTCGAGGAGCTCCGTCTCTCTGGTTTCTCAAAGAGAAAAGGAAGGGAGAGCAGGTCAGGGCTTGTGATGTACAAAGGTGATGGAACAGGGGGAGTGACGGGATTTAGGAGGCAAAGTCTTACAGGATGGCTGGAAACAGGCACCCAGTGAATCCAGCCTGTGAAAAAGGCTCTATTATTTAAAAGTCATGAATCACGGAAGTACCTTGGCGAAGCTCGTGCTGATCCTCTGCTGCTGAGAATGTTTTGATCCAGACTGATCCCCCCCAAAGCAGATGGTCTAATTCACGTGGAGATTAATTCAGGTCTGAGCTGCACTGGGGAGGAGCCTGGACGACTGCAGCAACCCACCCTGCCTTGGAGACTGCATTAGGGAAAGGTTGTCCTTGCCAAGGAGCTGAGGGGGAACAGCGGAGGGTCTGGAGGAGGTGCTGAGGCTTTGACTCGGGTGCAGAAGATGGCCCAGGAGCAGGAAGATGCAGCAGCATCCCTCCAGCTTGGCACGTGGGCCGCTCTGCGCCTCTGCTGCTGCCTCAGCAGCACCTCCTGGGCTCCATTTGCTGGCGGTGGGGGCAGAAGGGGGCTTTTTTCTAGCAGGGGAAAAAAAATAATCTGCTTGCAAGTAACCAGCTCACACTCCTGCTGGCTGCAGGAAACATGTGCTCCTGCCACCAGAGACACCACAGTTGCTACAGCAACTGCAAAGCACAGAAACTCACCAACACCCTCCACCCCAAAAAATAAGGCAGAGCAGGGAAGGTGATGGTGAGGAGACAAAGCAGCTGGTGGGGATGACATGGCCCCAGCAGTTGGGGCCAGGGCTGCTACGTGCTCTGCTCCTGCCCAGGCACCACCGCGGTCCCATCAGTCCCGACGAGCACGAGGTTTCCAGGTCGATATAATTTCATTCACCAGATCTGCAACGCAGGGATGGCCTCGCAGAGCAGGCACGCACCCCAGCCTGCCCCCAGCCCAGGTATCTCCCCTGCTGGGATCTGTGGGAGGGCGATGCTGGGTCAGATCCTCAGTGCTTGTTCAGCCGCCAGGGCCAGCGCGGGAGCTGCTGGGATGGGGATGTGATGCCGGGGATGCTGCGGGGAGCACGGCAGCAAGGCAGGGCAATAGGAGGCTAAAATCAAGCTGTGCTTTGCAAGCACCTGCCATCTCATTACTACTTAAATGGGGCTCTCTGTGGTTCCCAGCACTGTGCCATCCTGCCTTGGTAAAAGCACATGGTTTCCCCTGGTGCTCCTCTCTTAAATATTTAATGGCAGGAGGAAAAGCTGTTTTAAGAAATGCCTCAGTGCTTCCATCCAAACAGAAGGTTGTTTTAGGTGGCCAGAGCAGACAAGAAAAAGCTTTAGCTGTAATTTTTCAGGATCCTTCAGCTATTGAAGGGGGTGGCAGCATGATGACACAGGGTAGGGGGAAAAGGAGAGGTGTTTTGGATGCCCAGAGAGAATAAGGACTCCTGGGGCCTGTCCTGCATCCCCTTCCCAACTCTGTGTCACTATGGTCAGATTTCTTACACTAAAACACTTGAAAGAGGCTCCAGTTTTGGGGCTTTAGTGGAAAATGCTTGAAGATCACCTGCCCCCAGATCTTAGCCAGGCTGGATGTGTCAGGTTTGCCAAGGGTATAACGGAGATTTAAAGGCATCCACCTGCCAGAGACTTCCTAAGGATTTATTGGAGTTCATGAAGTGGTTTGAAAAGCCTGGATAAAATCACTGTGGAAGGAAATGTGTTTTAATCCCGGCCAAGTCATAAATCAGGCCATCCTTAATGCGAATGACTGCTTGAGATGAGGCTGATACAAGAGGGGAGGGCTGTGCTTCTCCTTCACTCGGCAGTCCTGTGTCCCAGTGCATCCAATCCTGTGGGGACCGCCTCAGTTATTGCCGGTACTCAGAGCAAACCTTTGTCTACACAGATGCCCCACACCTGCGCATCCAGGGGTGGGATGCCAGTGGGGCTGATGGAAGTGTTGCCACAACCTATATTATCTTATCTCCTTAATAAAGCCCGTTTCCCCGCGGGGCAGCTGGTGACAGGCTGACATCAGTGGCCTTAAGCACTGTTTCCAGAACAGGCTGAGCACAAGCGCTATTTAAACCAGTAAAATGTCCCAGGCAGAGCACACACGGTGGTCTGTACTGGGCTGGGGCTCAGAGAAACATGGCCAAAAACCATACACAACGTGACCTTAAAATGCAAGTTTTCTTACTGGGAATTGTGAACTCTGCAACAAACCTGTTTGCGAATCGCAGCCCCTTCCCATCCAGCCATGGTGCAATTAGGTTTTCATTTGAATGATGTGCAAAACAGGGCGTCAGTCATTTCTCAGCACTGACCTTGTGAAAGGGCAGTGCTACTGGGCTGCTCAATAATTTATGTCCTTAATATCAGAGGAGAGCGTTTGCGGAACTTCCTATTGCTGCCACCCAGGATGAGAAGCAGCTTTCCAAGAGAGACGGGCTGATTGCAGCAAGCCCTGGGAGCGTGCATGGAGCACACCAAAAGGCATTTGCCTTACTGGTTTGGATGGGGATGTGATCTCTTAATTAGCACAACCTTCTGAAAAGATCCTGGTACAAAACCATGGCTGAAATCAAGCAGCAGATGCTGCGCCCTAAAAATCAAGCGGCAGCCACAGCCGGGTGGCTTTCTGCTCATCTGAAGGCAGGAAAAGAAATAGCACGAGATCTGTTTGGTGCTGCAGAGAGGATTTCACTGCTGCTGGGCGAAGCGTGCGGCTATCTCTGCGCCCCAGGAAAGCTGAGACAGCCCGGCGGCTGGAGCAGGCAATCCGGCCACAGGAAAGCATTGGGGGTGCAGGGGAGCACCACCGGCTTGCAGAAATTAAGACCTGACTCACCATCCTGTTGATTTCTGTGCACTAGATAGTCAGGGGAGGGAGATTTTTAAGCAAATGCTTAGAAATGTAATAGTTCAGTTGGTTTTCACGCATTGCACTGCTCTTCTTCCATCTCTGGCAGGCAAACGGCTCCAGTGCCCATATCCATACCTCGTCAGACAAATAAGGTGAAGTCCTGGGAGCAGCAGATATGGATGCCCATACTGGACCAGGTCCTATGCGTTTTCCTTGGTGCGGTCTGGCCACCTGCCTGCGACTCTGCCCCAGCTCCTTCTGCTCCTGAGAGTATAAAACTTCTGGGGCTTTGCTGGTGGAGCTGTAAGAGCAAAGCTGACCACGTCGGGCCACATCCCGCTCCGCTGGCATCCGTGAAATCCATGAGGATGCCACGATATTGACAGAACCAGCTGTTCCTTAGAAAATTACTAAACATGAGCAAGCAGCTTAGGAAATGCCCTTGCAGCTAGAAACTGGGAAAGTGCCAAAGGTCAGGGTTCTTTTTACTCTTTCCCTAAATACTTACTCCCGGCAGGGTCAGAGGCAGCAAGCAGGGCTGGAGGGGTCTCCATACTGCCCCGGGCAGCTTGATAACAGCTGGCAAAGCATCATGTAGCTATAAATCCTATAAGAGAGGTCTTTGTCCCAAGGGGTGATTTGAAAGCCATGTCCTAACGAAAGTCAGAGGAGAACGCCAGCACGTTAGCCGCCCTTCCTGCCTCTCTATCATCTGCATTAATGAAGAAAGTTTTCAGAGCCACCAGCCAGGGATAACATCAATCAAAAAGCCCTTCCTGCCCCGAGCCACCTCGCCTGAGAGAAGAACCCAAACCTGAACTGAAATGAAGGTGCTGTGTCACCTGCTCTTCTCTGGGAGCGCTGGCAGAGGGTGCAAAAAGCCGGAGCCCTTCCCATGTGGAAAGTTTCTGGTCCTGCAAAGCCCTGACCCCCTGTCCCAGGCCCCACCTCAGCCATCCTGCCACATTCATTAAGTGACAGTGTTAATGTGCTTCACTTACTGGAAGCCGCTGTTGTTGATGTCATGTGAGCATCATTTTAATGGATTCTTCATATATTGCGGCACTTACAGGGTAATTAGCAAGTCCTTCCCTGCCATACCTTAGCTTCCAGCATGGGAGTTCATTTTGGGTGAGAAAAGCATAACCCTGAGCATGACCTCCCGCATCCAGGGGCTGCTGCTCGCATCGGGGTCCCCACGGGTGTCTTTTCCCCAGCCGTCATTGCGGCTGTGGGCAGCGTATCAGCCATGCCCAGCTGTGCCAACAGCTGGTCCAGGCTTCATTTTAAATGTGTGCAAAGCCCTAATGAAGGGCAGGGTGGAAAGCTGGTGTTTGCAGACACCTCTGAGGCTTACCTGATCGGCTTAATTTTATGTATTTTATGGCCCAGAATCCCCATCCCCACTACCCTGGGGCAGTGCCCTGCACCGGCTCTTCACCGTGAATGTCACCGCTTGATGCCAGAGTGGTGGCTTTGGGTGATATCTGTAACTAAAGCGCTGGCATTTCACAGCTGCCGTCCTGGATGCTCCAGCGTACCGCTCTCCTGAGGAAAAGGAGACGAAGGCTGCAGGGGACACACGCACCAGAGCCACCACTGTTTGCCATCGTCCCCCCTCCCAGCGGCTGGAGCCCTCCGCCGTCGGACATCATGCGCAGCCCACAGCTCCTCAAACCCCAGCAGGGTCTCATCCTTGGGCCAAGCTGCTATTGCTCCTCCCGTTCCCGATCTCCATGAAATGAGCCCGACACTCCTCTCATCCCGAGGCTGCACCAGTTGCTGCTTTCTCGGTGTATTTCAGGCACCCAATGATTAAAATTTTATTTAGTGTATTTATTTCACCTTTAATGGTCTTGAGGAGCACATCAAGCTAGACAACAGTCCTTAGGTGAGGACACGCTTGCTGAGTCAGAGACAGGCGACCTTTTAGCTTGTGCAACGAGGTTAGCGAGGCAGTGTGTCCCCACATCCACCCAGGCAACACAAAACGGGGATGAAGAGATTCCCTAGGAGTAACAAGAAAACAAATGCGGAGTGGTCTGCATGGAAACCCCTAGGGCAGAGCAAAATAAGGAGCCATCGCACGCGTGTATTAACGCATAAAATACACTGGCACGTAGCCCATCTTTAATGGGGGATCCCTCCGGTTTTAATGCCCTGTGTTGCAGCCAGGCATTAAAATGCCGGGATGTGTCTTGGCTGCAAGGGATGGGAAAGGGCTGGGGCTGGGACGCAGCACCACGCAGAGCTGGGAGGGCTATGGAGCTTAATTAACCCGCTCAGCGTTTTTGCTTGTCTCGATCCACGCACCGTACAGGCCTACAATGCTTTGATTGTACAGGAAACAAAGCTCTTGTGCTTGAATGTAGCAGCTATGGTATTATGGGCTTTCCTTAACTGGAGGTTTCTAAAGTGATTTAAGTCCTCCCTGTCTCTGGTGAGAAATAGTTCTCAGAGCAAAGAGAAATCTTCCTCTTTTTTTTTTTTCCCCCTCTTTTTTTTTATCCTTCTGCTTAATTTGTAGCCAGAAGAAAAAAAGAAAAAAAGAAAGTGTTTGCATGCCAGGCCAAGTTATCAACATCTTTTTGGGGTAGCAGCCCTGGTGGTATATCCAGCATGAAAGCAATTGTAATTTTTCCAGGGTTTCGGTGGCGTGCTTGGCTGTTGGTCCTGTCCCAGTTGCCAGCTGTGGCAGGGACCATCCCTCCCTGCCTGCCCAGCTTCTCTGTGGAGTCGGGGCTGCTTTGGACAGCGGATTTGAGAGCCCCCAGTCGACATGGCCCCACACAACCCAGCCCCATGCACCAGCCATGGGTTTCCAGCCACCAGGAGGAGGTTTGCTGGCTTATATCGCTGTTTAAAAATACCCGGGCCACTGCTGCATCTCATCGGTGCGGGGTTCAGGGTGTGCAGCCCTCTTTTATGTGGGGTCATTAATTCACTTCCGTCGGTGAAGCGCTTTGAAGATGAGATGCGCTGCACGAGTGCTCAGGATGACTGCGTTTATGTCTCTTGCCTGCAGGCCCCTGGGTTAGAGGTGCAGGAGCCGAAGGCAGGGCTGGGGAACCCCACGCTCTGCCCGCTGCCCTGCCGCCGGCAGCGCGGGCAGCCCTTTCCAAAGGTTTGGAAAGCGTTTGCATGCAGGCTCTTTCCAAAACCCCCAAATCGGGCTGCGAGCCAGGGTTTCAGCCCTACTCAGAGTGCATACAGGGCACACAGCACCTGGCAGGATCAGGCCCTGCTTATCTCCTTCCCCCTCCCCAGCTCTGCTTGAGCAATAACCTACTTTCTTTCTTTGCGGAAAGAACATCTTGGATTACGTTGCTGCAAATGAAAGGTTTCAGTCATGGTATCAGATGAGCTGCAGGTAAGCAGTGGGTTTAACGTCAGCTTTTTTGGCAGCTTCTTTATTCCCTCTCCGCTTTGCACAAACAAGCCACCTTTGTGTGGAAGTTCATTTTCCTTTTTAGCCGCAGCATTTGTCAACACGGCTTCCCAATAATCCTCTCCACGCAGATAAAGGCGAGTTGGGAGCCAAACCGGATCCCTCTCCTCCAGGCTGAAAACCAGCCTGCTGCCCACTCCAGAACTGACGGCCAGTTCGTTAAAGGGCTCTCCCCTCTACCGCAGCCCCCTGCCACTGCGGAGAAGGGCAGAAGTTGTGCCCACCTAACAGATCCTAAATCCCAGGGTGACACTCAATCGGCCTTAACTCCTTCCTAATCGGCCCCGTGCAATTAAGGCGCAGGCATCAAAACCCCGACCCTCAGACGGTCTGGGATGGCATAGCGCCTTTCTGTCCTCGTTAGGAAAACTGGGGCATCATCCACCAAACTCCAGTCCAGGATATAGGGAGGGAAAGAGAAACTTCAAATCGCTTTTGCTGTCTCTGTCCTTTACACGTTCATTCTCTTTTTGATCTTGTGAGGCTCTCAGACCAACATACCAAAATGGTGTATCACTTTATATTAAAAAAACAAACAAACAAACAAACAAAACCACAGCAAAATCCTTCAGATCAAAGCCTGACATGGGCCAGGCTGCACGTCCTGTGGGTTGGCAGGATGTGACCCTGCCAAAGATCCGCAGTGCCCCCAGTTTAGCCAGCAAAGGCAGGGGAAGGGACCGGCTGAGCCATGCGGAGCAGCACCCACTTTCGCAGCCCCGCGCCCGGCTGCTTCCCTTCGGTGCCGCAAACCTCCTGGTTTGCAAGACTTCAACATGCAGCCTCCTTAACTGCTTCATTTCTGCTAATTTGCACTATCCCACCCCCCGCAACATCACGAAACTCTCCAGCAATGTGAAGGTGGTGTGAGCTGAAATGCGTTTGCCACAGAGCGAAATAGCATCAGGGCTCGTTCTGCTGCTTAGAGATCTTTACGGAATCAAGCAGGTCAATGAATGAGCCATTTTAAAAAATTGTAACAGAGGTGCTGGGTAATTGGGCACAACACTGGCCTAAATTTACAGATCAAGTGATGAACTCCAATGAAAAACAAAACTAAAGGGCCCTCCCTGCACGGCCCAAGTTGGGTGCCATACGGCGTGAATCCTGGTGAGCACCCACTTCATGCAGGAGCAGCTTTGTCCATACCCCTCTTTGTGCCTGCGCAGAAATGGTGCACGGGTTTAGACAACCTGCACAGGCATTGATTTTTATTCCCCCCCTCCCCCAGCTTGTGGCTTTTAAACCTCAGCAGTGCTAAAACGTGCCGTGGGCTCGCAGAGGACACGTGCAGCCGGTGGGGTGAACTGCAGCCCGAACAGCTGGGGCTCCGCGTCCTTCTCGTCATAAATTCCTCCCGGACGGTGTTTCAGGGGATTGCTAGGATTTGAGGAGAGAGGAGGCTGGCTGGAAGCGAGGCAGGCTCCAGGTTTATCCTTGAAAGCCCCCGTGCTGCAGAGCCTGGGGCTGCGTTTGGCAGCCTGCCCGCGGGGAGACGGCGGCGGCGGAGGCTGGAGGCCGCCTCGTGCTGTACGAACTCACCAATCCTCTCGCCAGCTGAACTGGAGATAAAGCTCCCTATTAACAATGCACAAAGCAGGCCAAAATCTGAACACCTTCCCCGGCGGGAGGCGAAGCAAAAGCTCAAAATAACTTATAATAAGTCCTTCCTGTGCTCCTGGCTAGAAAGCGGCCGCGTTGGAGCTCTCCCAATAGCGTGCCCGGCCCGCCTGACGGCAGAGCAGGGTGCTGAGCAAGGCTGCGCCGCGCTTTTCAGCACGGCGGAGGCAAAAATGAGGTCAAAAATAACCCCATCCCAACGTCAGCAGCAGAGCTGAGAGGAACCAGAAGTCCTGAGCTGTTGCGAAGTCGCGTTAAATAATAAAGCGGAGAAATGAATAAATTAGCTCAGCATCTATTTAGGTCAGCCCTCTCCGTTTCTCCCAGCCGCCTCCGTGTGCCTCCTCCCCGCAGCGATCAGCTGCTCCGCGCACGCTGTGCCTGCGGATCTGCTCGCTCCTTCCGAGCAGCCGGGCTCTCGGGAAGCGCGGGTTGAGCAGGTGTCACATCGGCTGCGCACGTTCACCCCGGCCCTGGGAAGCGGCAGGCGAGCTTCCTTTTCCGTTGCCGGGGCAAAAAGTATTCTGGAAAAATCCCGTTAAAGCGATAAGCGTGGGCTGAGCGCACACGGCTGCTCCCTTCCCGGCGTTATCTCCTACACGCAGCCCTGCAGGGAGCCGCAGGGTCCTGCTTGGTGGGCTCGCAGCTGCCCAGGAGCCGTGTCTCCGTGCTCTGCCGGCTCATCTGCTGCCAGCCCGGCGCAGCCTCTGGGTAGCCCTGGTCATCATCCAGCTATTTTCCATGCCCAGCTTCCAGCCACAGCAGCACCCCCACCTTTGGAGACCATCCTTCCCCACCTTGCAGGTGCCCCAGGCTTGGTCTTGTGATCTTTTGCTGAACTGGGGACATCCAGCCAACCAGGCTGATCAACACAGAGGGGAAAGGGCTTTAAAACCCCTAAGCTCCCCTCAAATCAATTAAATGCCTCCAGAAAAACGCAACTACCATGCAGTCCTCCCTCTATATCTTTATTTACACATTTTCCAAGCCTGAAAAGCCCTCTTTGATGTCCAGAACATCTTATGGTTTTCAGCTATCAGCAGGCTGGATGAACGCTCACCAAGAAGGAATTTATCAGCATCGAGGGCTGCTCCATCTCAGCCCAGCTCCTGCATCGCCAAAACTTAAAGGCAACACAACTGAGGGGCCCTCCCCGACCCTGCAGGTAGCTGGAGAAGGTCTCCAGTGATGAACCCAGCCAGAAGAAGCGTCCAGGGTGTAGGCAATGGAAAATGAGATGTTACTAAGTTTGGCCAGGCTTAGCTGGCTCCTCACGGGTCCCAGCCTATGAGTCACCAGTACGTGGGCCACCAGCACGGCCTCCCCTCTGGAGGAAGGAGCGGAGGTGGAAAAATAACAAGAGGAAACCAGTTGTTAGTAGTGCCAGCTCTGGGGAGAGTGGGAGGAGGTGGCAGGCCTGGAGAGAAAGGTCAGGGCTGCATTGCAGGCTGCTGCCTGATTTCTCCTGCTGCCTTCAGGCCGGCAACCTGCTTACAGGAACACGCTCATGGAGGATGGGCAGAGGGTCTGGGCTGATCTGAGGGATGGTGTCTGGGGGGGAATGAAAGCCTCCAAGGGCAGCCAGGAGTGATGGAGCTGCTGTAACTTGTCCTTCCTTTCGTTCGTGGTCCCTGCTCACCCCTCTGTTACGGTCGCTCCTCTGATTTCTGCTGTGCTAAGCTTCTTTACCTGTGTTGAGAGCAACTTTTGGCCCAGTGCAAACACTGTAAAAGAAGATGCACTTTGCAGATGTACTTGGAACAAACACATCCCTCTCCCCACTGTGGCCAAACACCAGTGCAAAGCATTTGTTCTCCAGTAGCGCTGATGCCCACCTGCAGCTAACCCAGAGACTCTCACTCTTGCTGTTTGCGCTGATTCTTGGTCACAGCAGTGGCAGGGGGAGATTCAGACAACTAGACCGTGAGCCAGTGACCTATTCCTTGTCCAAAGACAATGCAATGAAAGTATTGCCGGGGAAAATAAAAGATTGCAGCTCTCCAGCCTCTCCCAGCGCCCCGGCTCTCCTAACTGGTGCTAACTGGAGTGCACCCAGCGGAGCACACTACTGTTCCCAGGTCCCTGCCATCAGTCCAGGAGCACTTGCAGGGCTGCGCCACGCCGGCTCCCCACCCCGTAGGGATACCCACAGCTGTGGATCAGCACTTCTGCTCCCCTTTGCCTTGCAAGAACTCCCGCTCTCTTGAACCCTCCAGTCTGACGATTGCCACTGGTTGCCACTGTTTTTTCTTACCTCCTATTGCAAGTGCACAAAACCAGCTGTCTCTCCCTGGCAGACCGACACTTTCTATAAGTGAAACAGTATTTCTTCATGTCTTTAAGAAAATTATAACGGATGTCAGGGCAAAAAAAGCCACAGCCAGGCAGGATGCCAGGTCAAGGGGGAAACTGCAGTGTGTCTTGCTGTTATTCCCTGGAGATGTTCCTTCTCCCTGACTGGGACCAGTGCTCCCACTTTGAGCCCAGAGTGGGATCTGTTATGCTCAGGCTCCCTCTAGTGCCTCCATGGCCTGGTGTCCCTGCTTCTCCGTGTGGCTTCTCCAGAGGTGTATTGGCCATTTGTCCCTGGGGACTGTCCATCGTCCCCACTCTCCTCCAGCATCGCTAGCTTAGGCTTACAGCACAGTCAAGCCCTGTTTGTCCCCAAGCCAGGAACAGCCCTAAAACTGCCCAAAATCCACCACATCCCACCAACACAGGGACCTGCCAGGTGGCTCAGCCCTGCCTCTGCTCTCTGGGGGAAAGGAGGGTGATGAAGGTGCCCGTACCCTGCAAGATGCTCTCCCTGATGCGGGCGCAACCCTGCACACTGCAGCTCCGCTTCAGTGGTGCCTGCGGAGAGCGAGGCGGGAAGGGCGATGGGTGGCAAGTGCCTGAACTGCCCTGGGGTGGGCACCTTTTCATGAGCCAGCTGGGACAGCCAAGGGCATTGCTGTGCTCTCCCTGCTGCCCAATACCTCTCCTAGAGGGAGCAGCATTTAGGGGCACCCCATAGTCCCTGTCAAGCAAAGACAGCTGGGCTCCTTCTAATCAACACCCGAAACTGATAGCACTGATTTTGTCTGGCACAGAAGAAATGCATTGGAGCAACGGTCCCCAGCCAAGGCTGTCCCGTGACCAAGCAGTGCCCAAGGGAGGTGTCCCTGACACCCTGTGCTTTGGTCACCTTTCAGCATGGGCTGTGGCAGCTGCCTGAGCCCTGAGGCACATTGGGAGAAGTTTCTCACATGTAACATCTTCCTTAAATGTATGTATCAGAATATATAATAGCAGAACACCTCCGAAGTATTGCATCAGATGTCAACAAAACCTTCCCCATATCCTTTTTTGGGTGGATCGCAGTGGTTCCTTGGAAATTAGTGATTTACACCCATGGAGCGCTTGGCCTGGGGACCGAGCTTCTCCGAGTCACTGACATTACTAAAAGGGGGAGTCACAGTAATTCATCACCCGAAGTCCAAGTGTCAGCTCACAGGGAGGGAGGAGGTGGGATCAGGGGAGTCTGCTGGAATGTGGCATCAGCATGAAAGCTGTGACAAACCTAAGAGAGATCCATCAGCATAAACATGTGTGATGCCGGGACATTGACTGAGATAACACAGTTGTCAGAGGCACTGTGAGATTTTTATTTTAACCTATGATTTTTCCATAATTGTTTTGCAGCTGGAGTAATTACCGTCCTATTTAATGAGCACAGCTCCTTTAATAGATGACACTTGGGCTAACATGCACTAATTAAGTCTGTAATCACTAAAAGTATGATTGAAGGTTTCGAACTGGCCAATGGTTCTTGGTAACACCATAATTAGAGACATCACAGTTCATCAGAGCACAGGAGACGTTCAAGGGGTCTTGATCAGCCAGTGGTGTACACAGGTCTTGATCCTGCCTTGGATCACCCATTTTACCTGATATTCTGTATTGGTTTGCAGTGGTTTATAAACTACCCTGAATATATTACACTCAGCCCCGTAAACTGAATGTACTTCCACAGTTCTATTTTAATAATTTGGCTTACGGGCCTTGTGTATCACCTGGGCATTAAGCACAGCTTCTCTAATCCCCAC